>JANJYP010039424.1:0-13345 GCA_024605115.1 Rastrelliger brachysoma | reverse complement strand
CAGAACAAACAGCCCAAACAGATCACAGAGAAAACACACAGTCTAAGCACATGTGGCCAGACACACCAGGTTAGTTAAAATATATTGTGGAAGGAGTGGACAGATGTAAATGATATTATGGTAGTTGTCAATGTATCATATAGCACACAAAGGCTAAGACTGTCAGCCTTCCCTCAAACAATTATTGGATGCCTATGGATCATGAATATGTTAACTGATCCTATAGAGACACTCAACAATTTGCTTTGCAATCCTCTGGCCATCAGGAAGGCTCATTTCAAGTTATTTCTTTAACTGATCATCATGTACTGACCAGCACAAAATTATTTTTAAAAATCTACTTCATCCTACAAGATTACTGCAGTGAATCCAGAGTAAATCTTAGTTATGCTCAGTTAATAAGACTATTTATCTGATGCTACCTAGAGAATGGCTGATGGAGTCCCAATACACAGTACCAGAAATACAAATGCATAAACGCATAAATTCTGCCGTCACCTGGATAGTAAACAACATCTTCGGCATTATCCCAAGAGATAAATGACCCCCCCCAAATTCAAAATCAAGACTACATTAAAAGGAACAACTGAGTGAATTAGAAGATTAGGGAGGGGTATTTCAAACGAAAATACTAATAGATAGTCGCTGGAAAATTGGAACTATTCAACCATCCTGAGAGAATACCATTTGTGTTTCACAACTGTCATTTTTATTTTGACATCCTGTTATTTAGTGATACACCAATTTTCAGAGTGAATGAGAATCCACAACAGAATCTGATTATACTGTAAACCAAAAACACTATAAAACACAGTGTGTAATGAACTGTGTCACCTCTTTTCACATAAAACACACAGACAGAAATTAATGATTTTTCTTCCACAGGACTGATTATTGGGAATCAGCCTGTTGTACTACATGTTTGTTTAAGGCAAGCATGGTCATGACTCTTCAAGTCAAACAAAGGCTAACAAATAAGCTAATGGCACAACCAAATAAAGAAAAATGACAGCCTTATTTCTGCTCAAAAGGTCTTAACATTTCATTAGGTATCACAAAAAATTGTTTAATACATCAGGGGAAAATATGCACTGTCCTCAACTAAATCATAATGATGCTTATAATGAAATTGACCACATCTTAATTCCGGACATAACTGAAAGACAACAGTGCTGACATAAACATTAATTTTTAATATGATGGTCTTCATAAAGGTTAATCTCAGCCTACAGCTACAGCTTATTCCATATTTTTATTGAAAAAAAATGAGCATGCCTACAAGATCAAGATGAGGACAGGAGTCTCATCAGTCTGCTCCCTGTAAGTGCTACCATGGAAAACGCCCCCTCTGACGGCACAGATATTGCAAGAACACACAAGTATGCCCTTGCTATAATTTCTCCAGTTTTGAGATGATGGATTTTCTTAATGGTACAGTAAACTCTGGCTCAACAAATGCTATCGAACTACAAAATCCCTCTCTTTCGACAAAACTGATTAAAAAAGATTATCTTAAAGATGAAGGCCATTGTTTGCTCTGCAGATCTACCATCGAACTTACTTTGTCTGATGACAAAGTCAGCCATTGATTGTTCTTCTGCTGGGTGTAAGTAAACTGGTGCCTGGTAGTAACACTGGCAGAAACAAGGGGGAAAAAAACTTCTAAGACAATAGTATCATAAGCTATTTGATTTTTTTAATGCAATAACCCATCTCTAAACACAATGAATAATTTTCCGTCTCTCAATATACACCTTTATCAGAGCTCTTCAATAACTAATAAATGTTCATATTATGTGTTTCTGTAAAAAGAAAAAAAGGTGTATATACATGATCATATTTTTTAAGCCTCAAAGCCTCACTACACTATAAAAAGGACATCATCACAGTTAACACCTCCTGATTAAAAACAACGTGCCAGCATCTATTTTGAGCACATTCATTGTAGGCGAATTATAGGTCATGGGTCTATATATGGGCCATAGTTTGAAAAGTTATACTGCACAGACAGAACATAACCTATAAACACAGTGTCCGCCTGTGTCATCCCCTTAATCAACTATCAACAAATCCACATTCAGAACCCAATGTGCACACTCACACACACGCATACTTACACACTTAGACACACACACACACACACACACACACACACACACACACTTATACTGCAACTTTATTTTTGGACAACTCAATCTCTGAATGTGAAAGGTGACATGGAGGGACAGCGGTTGGGGACAGTCGCCGTCTGTCCTTGACATTGGGGGTGGGGGCGTTGGCGTTAAGAGGGTTGCTAAGAGTGGTGATAGGCCCTGATTTTCCATGCCCTGAGGAGTTACACAATCACCCAGATGTATTTTGGCATCATGAGTGGTGTCGGGAAACTGTGTGTATGTGTGTGTGTGTACTTTTCATGATGCATAGCAAGTCAAAGTCCATTCTGCTGTTTGGTGCAGATAGACACTGACAGTGGTCATGTTTGGGTATGTAGGGCAAAAGACTGTGGTCTCATGTCTACTTGGTATCTTGCCATTTTCTCTGCTGCAAGGCAAGATAAATATTCTCTTTCTAAGCAGGGTACAGAGTTACTGCAAGAATTGTGAGTGGTCTGCTTGGGCTGCTTTGTGTTTGCTTCATATGCTGGTTGTGTTTGCAGATAATGACAATAAACACAAAATAGGCTGAAGAATGGTTAAACAGGTTTGGGTTTTTTTCTCAGTAATGCTGAGCACATTTATTTTGATCTGGCAAACTCAGTCTTATCCGTTTTCTCACAACCGTTGCTACTACTCCATCAAAAAGTAGATATGATTACTATACAGTGCATTCCAGTGTTGCAGCAGTGTTACGATAATAAAATAAATCCTGTGCTAAAACCATTAAACAACCTATACCATTGTAATCTACAACATATTCACTGCAAAACTAGGACAGAGAAGCAGTTTATACTTTTTTTAACTGGGTCTCAGGAAGGTCAAAAATGACCAAAAATCTGCTTTTTTCAACAGTGTCAACAGGGACAGGAAACTCGGCTCTGCGAAGCCTACAGTGCTACCACATTTAAAATAAACACTGTCTGTCAGCAAAGACAACAGTCTCACAGCATTGATGCTGCCCAGTTGTACAAACTATAACGTCGCCCCAAGAGAAAGGAGAGAAGGGAATAAGAACAAAAGAGATGAGTGTTGACACAAAAAAGAAAAGGGAAGGAAGGAAGATGAGGAAGTAAATACCAGACATCACGTAATAAAAGTGAAATGTAACCAAAAAAAAGACAAGGAATAACAGAGTAAGAACATGANGAAATGTAACCAAAAAAAAGACAAGGAATAACAGAGTAAGAAGATGGGATGAAGCACAGAAAAAAACAATAATGTGAAATTGTATTTAAAAAAGGACTACTTTCCACACTCCTGTAAGCCTCCTAAGTAGCCTATTAGGAAAATGTGCTGAGGTTTTGGCATTACTTAATGGAGGAGCATAAATATTCATGAGAGTCAGTAACATTTTAAATGCACTGTGTTATTTGCCTTAAGTTGTAAAATGGTCTACATTTACTGGACCCCAGCTGAGTTCTTTCTCAAGCTCTTCAATTGGTAGTAAACTATTAGGAATGTTCTTTCACCTCAGAGATAATGTCCACACCCTGAATCAGTAATCCAGTACCTGGAGAAAAGAGACTGCACATGACACACCCTGCTGTTCCAATCCCAAGAACTGAAAGTACAGTATGATTCAATGACATGTTGGTGAGCATATATCTATGGATAATCTCATTGATCTGATTCATATTTAGCGCTTCAATTACCATGGAACCGTACCGGCCCCATGGTATCCGTTACCATTTTAGTAACCCTTTCGGTTGGGGTACCTAGCACACATACCGGTACCCTTAGGGAGGAGCCAAAGCACTGCGAGCTGGTGATTGGTTGAGCACAAGCATCACCACGCCGCAACATTAAAAAAACAAAAAACAAACAACAACTGCACGGAGGCTGCTGTTTATTGAATGTCTGCTAACAACCAAGTGTAGAGTGCTGAAGAGGTACAGGCTCTGCAATGTATTATCAGTGAGAAGCCGTGCAGCAGATGCTTGGCGGCGATCAACACACACTCCGCCTGCTCCTGAAAAGCTCTTAACCATACCTGCATTGATCCGTACTGTACTGTACTGATAGTGAAACAAGGCTATAGTTATTTATGGGCAACAAAATGAATCCAAGGCAACCTGATTTAAATTTGTCTAGGAAGATGTTGTGCCTGTTATCCAAGACGTTTAATCAGTTCATAACACATCGTTTGACTAATCCTCACAAGTCTAATATTACAGTTGAGTTAGACCCAGGTATTTAACCTTCATGGTAATGACCACACCCAAACTTCATGACAATAGTTTGTTAGTAGAGTCTTACTTGACCGTTGTTAGAGTCATGTGAATCCTCTAGTGAATGCCAGACATTAGGAGTGACTGGGGCCAGAGAAGGCTAATATGGATAGAAGTGCCACTATTGTGTAACTTCTGGTTCTCAGAACACGTCTCTGTCCATGTGAGGGTGAGTTCAGAATGAATGGGAGTCTATGGGGATCCAACTATCAAAATCCACTTTTCTCTGGAAATAATTTTTTGTTAAGTATTTTGAATGGTGTTTTCAAAAGCTGAATACTGTATTTTTTAAGTTCACCTATCTGACATCACAGTTTTCATACTGCCAGAGGTGCTGCTTTACAACAAGTTCTGAGTCACTTTGGCACTTCTGCAAATTTCTTCTTATAGCATCAGCAATGATACTGTCAGCTGTTGTTAGAGGTAAGACTTTCTTGGTTAATATATACAGAAAGTTCCTCACAAAGTCTTATTGTCCAGACAGGAAAATGTATTCAGCCTATACCAAAGAAGTATGACAACATACAGCTCTCTAACACAAAAAATAATAAAGATCACTAGAAGAATGTCCTATTTAAGACCGTGGCAAAAGACATAGCCTCCACAAGTGCTTGCAACAAGGCTCTAAGCAGTGACATTAGGCTTGCTACCCCAACCCCCAAAAAAGCCAAGCTGGCTCACAGTAGTGTCTCTGAAGCTAAGTAAAGACGACAGGCATGCCACACTGAGCCTATTTCTATTGACAGATGCAGAGAGACTGAGCACAGGGTCAACTTTGCTGGCAATCTGTTGTCACTCACTGCTCTATAGTTTCAGACCAGATTATGGATACATTCAGATTAAAGTCTCAGGTCATAATTATGGACAATGTTTTTTTCTAATATTACGAATTATGAAAGCCCAATTGGCTACTAAGATATCTGAATTTAACTGCTCAATTGTTTTATCACGGGAGGCTACTTTACATTTGTAATTGAAGATAGCTTCTGGTTCCCTTTGTACTCCAATCCAAAAACAGGATTCAACAAAAATAAATTGGCAAATATTGATGTGTCAGAACTCACTTGATTTAGTTAGTAAATGTTCTTGGCTTAAACTTATTTGGTGATATTTTATCATTTTACTGGGGATTTGCTGCCAGCTTTCCTACTTTTAGTTTATCTTTGAAGAAAGCCTCATTAGAATTCTATGTGAATTTCCATCCAAAAATGCAAGATGAATACTGCAGTAAAACCCAGTGATGGCTGACTAGATTTATTGAATGGACTTCAGTATGATTTTTCAGTATCATCACCAACAACACAGAAAACTCACACAAGGTCACATTGTCCAGTGCAGAGGCTGAGCATCAACAAATAAGAGCTGCATTCACATGCTGTCTGCCAGTGAGGTAATTGGTCAACACTCTTAAGTGTTTCTGAGTCAAAAAGAAGATGCTTTATAACTGCTGGTTCAATAGCCTATACACACACAGATAGTCAACAAATGTGAATGTTTTTCTTTAAAAAAAAAAAAAAAAAAAAAAGTGGGTTGTTTTTTTCAGTTGTTAATTTTTTTCCACTGGCATGAAAAAAATCTCATGTACATTGATAAATTCATGACTAATAAATGCATCTAAATTTAACTGTGCTTGCCACTTTAAAGTTGCAGCATGTAGTTATAAGAAAAGCTATGCCACGGTACGTGTGTGCTTCATATAGGCCAATTTCCCTACTGAATATCGATTACAAACTGGTAACTAAAATGATTTCCAAGAGACTGGAATTACTCCTCCTCCCTTTTTAAATATTATTCATTTTGCTCAGGGACACAACATACCTAGCAGTGTCCTATCCCTAGATGACGAAAATGCCTTTGATAGGCTTGAATGGCCCTAGATTTTTAAGGCTTTTAGATAAGTTTGATTTCAACAAGCAGTTTATTTATTTAATTAAGTCATTATATAGATCTCCAAAAGCTAAAAATTCTGCTAATAGGATTAGTTCAAACTACTTCACTATCTTTAGAGGCAACAGGCAAGGTGGCTCTCTCAGCCAGCTCTCTTTGCAGTTGCCATAGAACCACTAGCTGAGGCCATCAGAGCAGGCTTTAAATTGGTCCTTATACACATAAATTATACCTTTTTGCTGATGATATAATTTTTTTTTGACAAATGTGTAAAGCTCCCTTTTGCATTTACTAAATATTTTAAAAGTTTACAGCTCCTTCCCTGGTTATAAAACTAATCTTCACAAAAGTGAAGTTTTACCCCTGTCAAATCTTGACTACAACACTATTCAACACCAATTTCCCATCAAAGATTCACCAAAAGGGATTAAATATCTGGGTATAATGGTTAATAAAGATCTACATAATCTATATAAATGAACAAGTTGGAACTTGTTGAAGAAGATGAACCTGCCTCTTAAATTACTAGGCTGCAACCAGCATACCCTTGAATACAGAAAAGGGGACTTGATAGGTTTCTGGCACAACTGTTGATCTTATGGTTGAACATTAATAAATAAATTATATATATATATTCCTCCTTTTTATTTATCTATTTGTTTAGTTTTAAGGTTAAAAGAACCCAAAAATCAAATTCAGTCATTACTGACCATCATGCTGATGAAAAATCCGGAGTAGTTTTTTATTCCTCACAGTGTGTGCCATTTCACCTCAACTTTAAAAGTGACTGCACAGCACTGAGGCACTTCAGTTTAGGCATATCATAGTACTAGTCTGATCCTTTTGTTGAAATTAACTGTGATGAGAACACTACATAGCTAGTACTAAACTAACTAGCGTGACTACTACACAGTGAGGGCTGCTGTCACTCCAGTGGACAATACAGTTTTCATGGCCACAGGAGGAGAGAGGCACTCCAACAGAGAGGCACTCAGAGCTTAATCTGTGCAGTACTGTGGCACTCTCACCAGTAGTGGGCTAAACAATTCACAAGCAATTTCAGTAATTGCTGAGGTAGGGAAATCCCAAACAAAAGCGTACAGATTTAAGATTTTTAAACTGTCGTGTGTCATCCCAGAATTTGATTCAACCAGTTTGGCCTCCTTACTCACTGCAGTCTCCATGGATAAGATACTTTGACATAGCATCTCCCCTAGCAGGATTTCTCACATATTATACACCTCAGCACAACAGCTCATTCTGTCTCTCACTTTATTTTCTGCCTGCCAGGCCTCATCCTTGCTGTTGGCCAGCTGCTGCCTTGTAATGCAAACCTAGACTCTTAGTCCCACTGCAGAAGAATAGGGAAGGAGGAAGCCAAAAAGTACCTTAGGAAATGCACTGACATCCTGTTGTTGGGTTTGTTGTAGACGCACAAAGGATGTAAACCCACAAAAAGTGCAAAGTGGAAACACTACAAAAGGCAGATGTCTCTTTGTGACTCTACATATCTATAGGGCGGTGGAAGGGAAAAAAGAGAACAAAACAACACCATGCTGATATATTTCAAGAGAGGGCCTAAAGCAATGATTGCATTCATCAATTATTTTTTTTCTTGGTGACATTACAGTGCATGAGTGTTGCTGGCTGCGTGTAGCGCTGAAACAATTAGACTAATTGATTATTAGATTGACTGAAAAATAAAAAAGGTAATGGACTTTTAGTTAGATATTTGAAGAAGACAGCTTTGACTCTGGGAAGTTGATCACTGTTTTTAACATTTAACAGACCAAACAATTAATCTAAAAATAATAAAACTTTATAGCCAGACATGGAAATTGTTATCAGAATGACTGGTAAACCTATTTTTAGATAACCTGACAAAGTCTCATGCTTTAATGCTCTGACACAGCAGGCTAAACTAAAAAAAAAAAACTAGGATTAAAACCTTTTACATAGTGTCATGTTTTCTGTTAAGAGTTGCACTCGAACACAACAGCAGCCATTATTACATCTAATATGCTGATGTACCTTAGGNACACACACACACACACACACACACACACACACACACACACACACACACACACACATTACAGCCAATTATTTAAATTGGCTGTAATGTGTGTCCAGTATTAAGAAGGGGTGTTACTGTGTTCAAGGTATTAGTTGAGCCCTTTCAAAATGAGACAAAGCGCTAGCAATAAAGTTTAGATTTTTAGGAGCATATACCCAAAAAATGAGAACTTGCCAGGCTGTTTTGTGGTCAGATCTGCTCTACATTGCATAGTCACTGTGCTGTTCATCTGTTTTCTTCCCTCAGTGGCGTTAGCTCGTGCTTTATGCCACGCCAGGATGCACGAGGTTTTGGCTCACTGCTGGCACTCCCAGATCCCATCCTACCTCCTGACTCATCTGCTTTTACTTCAGTTTGTGATTTCCAACCTTCCCAAGAATAATTTTCAGCAGAGGACAAGCCTGAACATGCTGTATTCTGCTTTATACATGTAGGCGGAAAGCATCAGTGATAGAGACTGACATAGTAAGAGAAAGGAGTTGGCTTATTCCCAGCTGAGTTGGAGTATGAGTTGTACTCCTTTATGAACATGAAATATGATTTGTTGTTGAACAGGATCATGGTATATTAAGTCCATTGCAGATGTGAAAATGTACATCTCCTCCTACAAAACATTTTTCTCTGATTCTGTTTCAAATTAGGAGTTTGAAATAGTATGTGGTACTGTGAATATGTGGGGTGAACACCAAAATCTGAATTTTAGCTATATATTATTGAGTTTTAGCTGCACTGGAAATATCTTGGCCAAACAAAAATGGGGTTTCAGAACTGCAGTAACAGCTGTTTGTGGCCCTCATTAGGCAGTTCTCATGGATGCCACCGAAGTATCACTGCTTGAGAACAACTCAAAAATTAGAAATATTCACAGCATCTGTTTTCTCTAACAGAAGAACCTGTTTTCAGTTTCATTGTTATAAACACATAATTGTGAGCTCATAGGCAAACATAGATCTTAAAATTTGTGTTTAAGGTGTTTTTGTTTGTTTATCTAAAATGACCTCTGCTTGGTACTTGCTTGTGCGTGGCTGATTTAAACCCCAAGAGCTTGCTGCAATTTATATACTCCTGAAAAGCTAGATCTTGGAAAGTGTAAGACGGTCAGCAGAATAACAGTTTCTCACTTTATGAGCCCTACCTGTGAAAGAGAAAGGCGCCCGGGAGAACTGTTAAAAAATGCAGAGCAGCCATCTGGAAGAAGCGATGCACACGCACGAGCATCACGTAATGCTCTCATCGCAATCCCTATCTCACCCCTGTGCAATCCTAACTGGCTAAATGTGAGCTATAACACACACAACTAAAACACTCATTGAGCAACGAATGTAATTTTCAGGGGCTATTAAGAACTCAAGTGATTGCATTGTTGACAGTCTATTGTCTACACACTACTCTAAACCGGCACCACCCTGAACATTCACTCACAACACCCTGCTGAAATGGCATTTAGGCTGTTGCATAATCCTTGGCAGCCTGACTGCAGAAAAGGCAGACTACGACCCCTGAAGTCAGATTACAGCTAAATGACTTCGCTAGACATATAGATGTTACTAGAAGAAAAGAGCGATTCAACACACTGCAGTACTGTATGCCAGTCTTAAGAAATGTCTGTTACCTAACCATAGAGGTTTTACACTCAGTGCCCCGTCTCCTCACAGACCCCATTTAACAGGTAACTGGCAATGAACAGTAATTCAGTTTTAATTACTGTTCAAATTTAAATGGAGCAAGTGTCACATTTCTAGATCAGCTCAGTCTCAGCATGTCTAATCTCCTTACTGTTAGGTCCTGCAGTGTGATCTAGAGCTGACCACAGTTATAGGTCTTACACAGACAGATATCCTCTTCACAACCTGGAAATTTGCCACAGATGGAATAAGAGCTGATTTTCTAGACACACTTTTACAGTTACACAAGATGTTAAATGACATCCTATAAAAACAAAGGACCAGAAAGTATTACAATACAGCAGGCAACACAACAATGTTAGTTACTTTCATGTTTTAAAACTACAAATCTGTCAAGTGCTCAGTTTTGCAGAACACAGTTTAAAGACTACTTAAAATGCCAAATCCAAAGCTGAGTCAATGTAAAACAAATCCAGTGGCAGACTTTCCTATGTAATCAAAATACTTGTTAGGTCAACCAAAATGCCTTATCATCACCATCACAATAACATTAATCAGCAGTGATCTTTTGGAAAATGCTGCAGTAAGATTCTTTAAGAATAGCCAAACCCATTAAAGGCCTGGTTTAACATACACAGAGATAACCTGTATTATTTGAGGTTAACAAGACATACCAAAATAATCATAGCTCCTAATGATGTGTTTCATAAAGCTACACCTACAGTATTTTGACCGTATCTGTACTCCCTCTGGAATGGCACACAGAGTTCAGAGCATCTTATTCCTTCTCACTATTTAGATAAACTCATCTCTTTCATTTTGAGAACAGGCCAACAGCTGCTGGTCACTCAAAATATTGTGTAACTGTTTTGTAAAGACAATCTTTTACTTGTTTTGAACAAATCTAGAAATGGCGATTGGCTTAATGCATTTATTATGGGAAAAGGAAAACAGCTGCATATCTATGAAATTCACAAACATACCTTTANTAGAAATGGCGATTGGCTTAATGCATTTATTATGGGAAAAGGAAAACAGCTGCATATCAGTGAAATTCACAAACATACCTTTAGTGTGTGTTTGTGTATGAGTGTGTGAGTGAGTGAGTGAGTGAGTGAGTGAGTGAGTGAGTGAGTGAGTGAGTGAGTGAGTGAATTTCAGTATGTGTAGCCTCTGTAATATAGTGATAAGCATGAAATTGGAGAAAGAATCAATAGCACATAGTGAAAGGGATCTTAAAAGTGATGGTTTAAAACTGTATGGGCCATGTATGTAGAATATATTTTGTGAACCTAGCAAAGAAACCAGGCACTTAATTACAATTTATTAACATACTATACACATAATATATTTGCAGTGGGTATTTTTGACCAAATACCTTGATATAGTGACAATATTGTTGGGATAACCGTTGATACTTTAATAATACTTTAATATCTACAAAATGAGCCAACTTTTGATAAGCAATGATCAGTAATGTGGATATAAAGAGTAAGTGGGTAAAGGCAAATGATAGACCAGTCTGGTAAATTGAGAATATGACATCACTTTACCGTGATTCAGCCTTTAAAACCAGGAAATGACAACACTTATGCCATATCACAATATTACAGTATCCACAATCTAAGATGATATCTGGTATCATATCACAATACTGATATAATATGTCCAGCCCCACTTAACAGGATGCTGATATTTGGCTTCATTAGCTAAATGAAACAAATATGTCCCAGATGATCACAGTATCACTAGGATACAAACATGTCAACCTAATTCAGGCAGAGATGTGAATACAGTGTGCAGGTAGCACAGACATTAGAAATGGATTTCATGTACGCAGCTATGGCCAGTGCAGACTCCAGGAATGCTCTGTTTGTCTAGCAGCCTGGTTTCATGCCTATAATCTGACTGCTACCCAAAGGGGACCTGCTGCTTAAAATGGAAATAGCAGGGCACTGAGTGACCTTTCAGGGCTCAGTGAAGCCATTCACTCTGAGAATGTTATGCTGTTATGAGTTGGGGATGTAACATTCTGCAGCTGCTGTAAGGAAAACACACATATTATATGTATTGCATATCATCGTACTTCTATGATTTAAAACTGTTGTGAGGAGTAGTTAGAGCAAATTTGAAAAAAAAAAAAATCATCCATACGCAGTCACTATTAACACATAGCCTATACGCATGAAAACCTCACTGATGTCATCCTGATGAAGATACCTGCATCCAATGCTTTGTCATCTACCACTACAACTGTTTACTCTAAAAAAGGCCAGCAAATAGTTTAAGGATTCATCTAACATCCCTAACAGTCGGCTAACAGTGATCTATGTGTAGGATATCTTGCTGTGAAAATAAGGGAAATGGCGTAAACATTAGACAGCGATTTATGCAGGAGAGTGACGGATCATACTGGAACAGCCCCACGGTGATACACTGAAAGCACCAAATCTTACCTGGCTTTCTGAGATAACGCCGTCTTGATGGTGTAACCTCCGGAAAGGTTGAAAAGATGATCTCCTGAATTGGATTAACGAACAGGCGACCAGCCAAATCAGTCAGACGGAGGAGGGGGGTATCTCTGAAAGGATGATGCCCATGTTCATTGTGTGTCCCTCCAACGTCGGGGTGGAAACATTTGACCCGCTACTGTCGCCTACAGCGCCTGTA
This sequence comes from Rastrelliger brachysoma, assembly GCA_024605115.1. NCBI lineage: Eukaryota > Metazoa > Chordata > Actinopteri > Scombriformes > Scombridae > Rastrelliger > Rastrelliger brachysoma. The sequence goes on along the minus strand of JANJYP010039424.1, from coordinate 702 downwards.
ACCAGGCCCTTGTGAGACTCTGACAGCAACAACCATCGGCGAAAAACAAACCAGAAGAGAAAAAATAAGCAAACCAGAGGGAAGCATAAGCTGCAGCTGCCACTCTGCTGTCTGTTGAGGGTTGTTTGTACACCGGAACAGCGGTATACTCTCGGTTACTGAAGACTGCGCAACGTCCAGTCGTCACCCCGTTACACAAATCCTGCGAAATGCAATAGGCTGTCTTGTTGCAAAGAAATCCGGGGGCGGTGTGTTTACCTCTTCGCTGTTCCTGCTGCCGTGCTCAGTAGGAAATCAGCTGCTTCGCACTGGAGAGACGCCATTTGTCCGTAAGAGGCTTCCCGTCTGCTGTCCTGCGCTGCCGCTTAGAGGAGAGCTCCGCACGAACACCTTCTCACAAGAGAGAGCTCCCCCTGCTGCCATACTGCAATATGCCAAAACCAACATAAAGTGTAAGATGTTGGATCATAATGTGCCAGTGCCACCAGGAAAGCTTTAGAGCGCCTTGGCATTGATTCTGTAAGTCTATGAACTCCATTGGAGGGATGAACACATTTTTTTTAAAATATGTTCTCTTATTTTGTTCTGATGATGGTGATAGAGTGCTGTCTAACAGTGTTCAGCTGTGTTGAGATCTGGTGGCTGTGAAAGCCTTAGCATAAGCTATATTTCACATCATTTCCATACTCATCAAACCATTCA
>JANJYP010039360.1:0-14236 GCA_024605115.1 Rastrelliger brachysoma | reverse complement strand
GGACGAAAGACGCACCGGCCATGGAGAAGCTGGGCTCTTTTACAAATATTCAACCTTTTCTGTACCGCCGAGCGCTGAGTGTGAAATACGGAGGGTCCTCGCTCACCTCAAGAGACCCACTGAGAAAACAACATGCTTTTTGTTTTGCTGTTTTTTTGGGTTTTTTTTTTTTAAATGGAGGGAAGAGGAGGAGGGATGGAGGGGTTGCTTACCCAGAGAGGTAACAAAGTGTTCGTGGGCACACAGGGTTTTCATGCAGCGTTTGTTCTTGTAGTCCCAGATCCTTAAGGTCTTGTCATCCGCACAGGTCACGATAAACTTGCCTCCTGGGTGGAAGAGGATCCCACGCACCCAGTTGTCATGGCCGACCTGCAACAGAGACGGAGAGAGATGTTTTCACTCTAGACCCAAAACACTGAATCTACACAAACTATTAAAAAAAAAGGTTATGAATGTAAGATGGTTCCTCACCAGTGTCATAAGGCACATGCCAATACTAACATCCCACATCTTGATGGTTTTGTCTCTGGAGCCAGAAAGCAGGAAGGGGCCTGGCTTACCACTCTTCTTCGACTGGTTGGGCACAAAAAAAAAGGACAAAAAGATCCAGAATGAAACATCAGAAACAAGTACAGCATGCATGTGCTTCATTATTGGTAGTATAAAGGAAATGTTTTAGGCTTAGTGCACAGAAAACAGATCATATTCAACATCATATAATTAGATTTATTTTTGTCAAAGTGAAAGGTCAAAAAATGGTCACCTTTGAATATTTTAAAAGGAAGAGTCAAAGTCCAAGTAATATAAGAATGCAACTAATATTTAGTCTGTAAAATGTCCAAATCTTCAAGTCCTTGTGTTTTGAAACAAGGAATCCATTATGAAAATTATTTTTTGACCTAAAGGGACTTGACAACTCGTCTAAAATTGGTGTTTTTCTATCTACCTCCTTAAAACAGTCTGCTTCTAATAAAAAGGGACTGCATTGTGACCTTCCATCAGTTCCTGTTTCACTATAACGTCAATAAAAAGAGAAAGTGTGAATTTAAATCCCCTCGTCATCTGTCGCTTTTGGATCAGAGCGTTTTACTACATTTACAACAAATTATAGAACATTTGAAAGCTGCGTAAAGCTCTAAATATCATTACCTGCCTGACAGCTTAGACTGCGTGAGTGGAGACCGTTTTCAAACAGCCTTGCAGGTTCAACTCAACAATAACTAGAGTCATGTTCTATTATAAAGCGTCTCAGTGCAAAACTGAGAGCAGCAGAGCATCCCAAACAAAACACCTGCAGGTGATTGTGAGTGTTTCACTTTGCTGGTAACGAGCAGAAGCAACACATGTGCAAACATCTGTGTGACAGCAGCTGTCTCTCTGGCTGCAGGTCCACCCAAAGCCAACAACTCCATCAGTTTCTTCAACGNCATGTGCAAACATCTGTGTGACAGCAGCTGTCTCTCTGGCTGCAGGTCCACCCAGAGCCAACAACTCCATCAGTCTCTTCAACACGCAGTAAAATGCAAAGTCTACAGTTAACATACAAATCACTGACAAAATTCAGCTCCTGTGGAAATGAATCCGGTTTTCCACGTCTCACACATTAGGCCAAGGTGTCTGCTGCAAGGGTAAATATTGTTTTGGACACAGTTGATCACGAGGCATGAGGAGGGAGTGTGGGCTGCACGCATGCTCAACATGTCAAGCTGGTCTATTAACTCGACTGTCAGCAGTGACGCAGAAGAGTCACCGGCATGGCCACACATGTAGAAGGTGAACACAATCACCATCATCTTATGTCTTTTGGTGTGTGAGACAGTGTTCAACAACATAGAATAAAGGAACATACCTAAAGCATAGTTTACCTGTTGGATCTGTTGTCACTCAAGGAAATACACAAGCTCCATCATTGCTTTACATATCCTCTTAGATTTCCAATATTGCAATATGGCGATTGCGCTTTTAAAGGCTGCATTACAGTAAACATGTCATTTAATGAGCTTAACACACTGTTCTATTATCTGCCTTTATCCACTTACTCGTTATATCCACATTACTGATGATTATTCAGCAAAAATCTCATTCTGTAAATGATTTGTGAAAGCAACAACAATCATCTCTACAATACTGATAGAGGTATTTGATGAAAAATATTGTGATGTCTGATTGTGCTTNTCGTTATATCCACATTACTGATGATTATTCAGCAAAAATCTCATTTTGTAAATGATTTGTGACAACAATCATCTCTACAATACTGATAGAGGTATTTGATGAAAAATATTGTGATGTCTGACTGTGCTCATATCGCCCAGCCCTGATCACCACACTTATGAGTCAGACTGGCAGCAAACATTTGTAGAAATAACAAATGTGCGGCAGGTTTACGAGTGATTCATTGTCTCGTGTGGGCCAGAACTTGGCAAATTTGTTTCCCCTCTCACCACTGCTAACCAGTTAGCGCACTCAGACCGCGCCACTACTGATCGACCGTNTCTCGTGTGGGCCAGAACTTGGCAAATTTGTTTCCCCTCTCAACACTGCTAACCAGTTAGCGCACTCAGACCGCGCCTCTACTGATCGACCGCCCTCCCTGCTGCGCTTTCATGATCAATCACATTGAACACCACGGGTTCAAAGAGTCATTTCAGGTCTGTGTGTTGAAGTTCAGATGAAACAGAACTTCCAAGAGTATTTGACTTCTGTATCGTGATGGATTTCTGAGTGAATCGGGACCACCATGTCATAATGAATCTTTGCTCTGTGCTGCTAAAAGATATATTTTGTTTTACAGGAAGAAAACATGGCTGGATTTTGATAAAAGAACAGAAATAAATTGATTTTTTTGGAATATATTGTTATACTTGCACAATGTAACTGGGTACTTACTCGTAAAAAAAGTTGAAATGAAAAAACTTGTATATCTCCTCTGATGGTTGCTGCTTTAAACTGTATAACACCAACAATAACACCTGGAAAAATAAAAAAAGACAACATGAAAGAGGTCTGAACAGTCTCTTACCTCAGAGCCTGTGGCATCAAGGATGGTGGGGTAGGCGCTCTCTGGTGCCCAGGAGATGCACTCCACCACGTGCTCGTGCTCCCGAAGCTCAGCCTTGCACTCTTTGGAGGCCACGACCCACACACGCACCGTCTGGTCGTTGGAGCAGCTGGCGAGCAAAGTGCCGTCCTGGTTGGGCCGCACCATACGGACCCACTCCCTGTGGCCTGTGAAGGTCTTCACACAGTAGCTAATGGGGCAAATAAATATAGAAATAAATAAGTTTTCACGTTGTCACCGAGTGGATGTGACTGATCAAACTGAACATCACGCTACAACAGTTTTGAAAAGATGGTGTCAGAAAAAGACGTACCCAGTTGCAACCTCCCACATTTTCATGGTTTTGTCCCTTGAGGCAGAAATGATGTGATCTCCGTTGGGCATGATGGCTACAGACGAGACATTGTGGTCATGTCCTGGAGAAGAAAAGACAAAGAGCAAGACCTCAGTTAATCGCCGCAGACAAATATAAATTAAAGAAACCTCAACATATGATCCCTTTAAATCTTCACTTCTTTACAGAAACAAACACAAAAATCCACCACGCAACCACAAACATATTTACTTATTTATTTTTCCACACATCTCCAGCCACCAACAGCGCCACAAAGCGACGGGTTTGGTCGCAATTAGCCAATTAAATGACAAGCGAGGCAGCCAATTTGCCAGAGCTTACTTTGTTCCACGGAGAATAAGACATGTCTAATTACCAAGGTGCTGGGCCATATTTAAGCTGCTAAACAGACGAAGACAACGCTAAGTATTCTCTGAAAGGCCAGCTTAACTGTGAGTGCGTGCTAGTGTGCGTCTGTGCGTGCACACATGCCACCGGGCTATAATAATGGGTGGCAGCCTCACAGAAAAGTGCTATCTAGTGCTGAAGAGGATAATTAAGCTGCTGTCCAAATCTGCTCTAATCTNTTTTTTTTTTTTTTTTTTTTTTTTTTTAAATATTTTAAAAATATTAGAGTTTATAAAAAAAAAAAAAAAAAAAAAGGAGTAAAGGTTGAGTATGATGAGTAAAAAGTGAATGAAGCTGGAGTACAAAGCATTAGTCTAATGGAAGGTTTTTTTAGACCTCTGTCTGCAGTACGCAGCGTGAACGCAGCTCTTCTGTTTGAGGAAGTGTGCCAGCAGCTCTCTCTCTCNAAAAAAAAAAAAAAAAAAAAAAAAAAAAAAAAAAAGATTGGCAGGAGTGAAATCAGTGAAATCTGTTGCTCACTTGCACAAAAACGAAGGATTTACAACTCCGGCGTTAATGTAAGAAGAACGCCGGCGAGCTTCCTGTCTGTTTGCCAAGAAGATTTATTTAATTGATATTCATTCATGTCGGCTTACAGTCAAGACGTTAACGGGCACTTCTAGAGCAGATTTGAAGACGGGAACTAAATAAATTGAAAACTGCTGAGGCTTTGTATTATTGAAACTGCTGCTGGGTGGTTAGCAGGGAGGGGAGAGAGAGAGGGGTGGAGGGGAGTCCGAACCATTCCAACAGGAGGGGGGGAAAAAAAAAAAAAAAACACACAAAAAAGATTCCTGTGGTGGTCCTTAAAAATCAGCTACTTTTATGCTATGCTGCTATCATTTACTTGGCAATTAGGGTGTAAATCTGGAGGGCGTACGGCCTCAGGACAGCTTCAGTGATGAGTGTAATGGACTTGATGAGAAAATGCATGTAGATGAGCTCATTTTTTTAAAAAAAAACACCTGAAACGACTCTTTACTATTACGGTAAGTGTTGTCAAAGAGCCTGCATCGGTATCCTGTCAAGTGGAGTCGGTTACTAAGAGGGATGAAGCTGTCCCGTTTCTCAGAGGGTGAGCCTGTAAAATGTAGCACACTGAACCTTTGCAGCATTGAATGCGATAACCGACGAGCGTCTGCACCACCTGAGCCCCGCGTACAATCACGAGCCCGTACACACAAAAATGATGTTTATGCAGTGTAACGATGCGGAAACCATAACCAAGCACATTCAGTTCAACGCAAGTGACGTGAACGGTAGCAGCAGTGGTAACGGGGCTGCAAACTTATGTCAATTCTTACCTTTGTGCTTTATGCAGGTTTGAAGACTTTTAAGACCATTATGAATTATATTTAAGACTAACACAAAGTACTTGAATGAATGTATTGAACTAAAAGTAATTTAAGATCTAATATGCAGTATGTTTTTTTTAGCATCAGATACAAAGCCATTAATACCATCTCGAGTATTACAGTATGATAGAAAATCACCACAGACAATAATCTTTATTAAATCACATTTTGCAGCACTTCTAAGCATTATGTAATAATAATTCCAAATGATATGATGAATTCAATTAAATACAATCTGGACCATGACAGGCAGCAGAAAATGGGATGAATTAACCAAAATGAAACCAAAGTGAGTCAGTTCATTGAAGTTTGTACCAAAGACCAACGACAGTAGCGACACTGTTCGTTCCGATTGTGATGGTGCCGCCACTCTGACTTTCTGATGTGTAACATCTGCCGACAGCTCGCAACCGGATACAAAAACCTCTTAACTAACATCACTGCCTGCAAGAGAAAATATCAGTCTTCTGTAAATCCAATTAATCCAAAGAAAGGAAACTTTTTTTTGGAGGAAACTCAATTAAATCCTTTTTAAAAGCTTTTTAAGATCCACAGACCTGCCCCTCCCTGTTTACAGAAATTGTGTTTGATCCCCTCACCATGCATGGTCCTGATGCACTCGAAGCCTTGGAAGTCCCAAAGCTTGATAGTCATGTCCGCAGAGCAGGATGCTAGCAGTTTTCCGGTATGGTCGAAAGAGATGTCCTGCACCGAATCTGTGTGGCCCTTCAGTGTGCGTTCAAAGTCTCCCGTCTCGTAGTCCCACACCTGGAGGACAGAGCACAGATTACACTTTTAGAGATGCTGTCGTATTACAGAACATAGAACAAATAAATATCACAGCCTGAACACCGCCGCTGAGGAACACGCTTCTGTTCGCTTCTGAGCCGAATCCCTTTATAAACAACAAGCAAAGCCCCCAAATGTCACATCATCTGTGGCCTCATGTTGCTCAGCTCAAGAGTCCAGCAACCAAAATACGCTGAGGAGGAGGGGTGGGGCAAATAATGAGGAACCGAGTCCATTGGAGTGGGAGGGTTAGGGTTGTATGACACAAAAACGGCCAGATTATTAAAAACTGCGCTGCTGTGACTTGTGTCTTGAGAGCAGTTCACACAGCACTGGGCTCTTTTGCATATTGAATTACAGGATCCGTGACGCATTACTGTTGCTAATGGCACAGGCACATGTGCCAGGATGCTGATTAGGGTTACAGTTCGGACTGATTAAAAAAATTAAAACCAAGCGAGTTTGTCGCTGCCAGTTGGAGAACAGACAGAATATGTAGTGAACGATAGCGAGCATGAGAAAGCTGTTACGTCCTCTCCGGCTTTTCGAGCAGACAGACGGTTTGTCAGAGGGATAAAACCCTCCTTGGTTCCTCTCTTGGGGTGGGGGGATTTTGGGCAGACGGTTACAGGAGACCCCCACCCTCTCCTCCTCATCCTCCTCCTCCTCCCTCCTCCAAAGGAAGCTACAGACAGTGCAGATGGCCACGAGGTACAAAATGCACAGGAGGAGGGAAGGGTGGAGGGACGTGGGGGTTCATCCTGCAGAAGATCAATGCAGTTAATGTGTTTGGAGGCGCACCAGGTCTACACATAGCAGCGTTCAGGATTCGAGCACTTAATCCATTAACTACCTGTAACTCAATGCTGTGAAACTGATCGTTCTTACTGGCACTTCTTCAGAGCATCGTTTACACAGCCGGCTGCCAAATAACTTGCCCCTATTTCACAATGATTAATGTTGTTATTCTTTTCAGGGAAACGGCCCGGGATCTTAGTCATTCAAAGGCCAACGATAACACAAAGGCTGTCTTTGTTATGTGCCGTTCATGAAGTCAAGCGATGGGTAAAACTGACACACGAGCTTCTCTGCCCCTTGTTTAAATTAAAGCCGCCTCTGGCTGACATGTTTGAGTGAGCGCGGCTCTGCTGCTGCGTTCAAAACCTGCTGATTTACATAGTGTGAGAGAGGTTTGGACCTGAACCCGTGGTAACATCTTTGCATACAAAAGGTCTGCCACGTTAGCACAGGAGGAGGAGGAGAAGGAGGAGGAAAATGATGGGGAGGAAGATGCAAAACTAACATATGTAGAGACAACACAAACACAAGTAGAGAGGAGAAAAAGACAAAAACAGGGAATTTGGCTTAGAAAGCAAAACGCTGTGACACTTAACACCGTACATGAGGAATAGCAGGAAGACTGTTTCCAGCCTGGTGCCAGACCTCTGACTCTGCCCCTATCTCCCACTTGTTCAGCAACTTCTTTATATTTAAGTCTGGTGTCGTGCCTGGAGGCTGGAGGAATAATTGACTGCTGATGCCACTGGTTACACACATGCATGAGCGACATGAAAGAAACGAATATTTCAAAAAACGTTTAGACTCACACAGCTGTGCGGGTTTAAAAAGTCAGCTTGTAAAAATATCATTGACTGTTCCTGAAAATTGCTGACTCCTCTAGCGTTACAAGTACTTCTTTTCATTTATCCACTCACTGAAATCATTTACCTTTTTTTTCAACTGCATATATTAAAAACCACAAAAAACATCCATCACTACTCCCTAAAGCCCAAATGACCATCTTCTTGAAAATCAAAACAGCAAACAACCCCCCAAGAGAATTGCTATGAGCTAATTTGCTTAGTCATTCAACAGAAAATCATTAATAATATAAGTATTTGATGATTGAATCATTGTTTTATGCAGAAATGTGAAATATTTCATGGTTGAAACTTTTCAAATTTGGGAAAAATCGAAGATTTTCTGTGTCCTACACGATAAAAAAATGTATTATCTCTTAATTATTTTCAGTGTTTGACTATAAAATTACTTTTGAAGGCTCAACAAATCAAAACAATCGCCACATTTTTCCCTATTTTTTTGACATTTTAGAATTTTCAGGCTCTGCGGCCTTCGCTGGCGTGAGGAGCATAAGTCGATGAGCCTCTCAGTCAAGAGCAGAAGGTCTACTCCTCGGTTTAAAAATTTAGCAGGTCTGTTCGCAGAGGAAGGAAAGTAGGACATGAAGAAGAGTGCAGACCAGGCCACAGACAGAGGTAAGAGAAGGCAGAGCTGAATTTTAGATGCCTGGCTCCTCCTGAGGCACGCTGCGTCTCTGATGGTGGGCAGTCATGGTGGGGCGAGAGCTGAAGATAAATGCTGGGTGGCAGTGGGTGGGAGGGAGAGGAGAGGAGATGGGGTTGGGAAAGGAGGAAGATGCCAAAACGGAGGAAGAGAGGAATCCCTGCTGTGTGGGTGTAGCCGAGGAGATGTACACGTGTCTCTTATTGTCTCATGAATAAAATATACAGAACAAACAGCTCAGCAGAGTATTGGTATTGTGCAGCGAGGCGAGGAGGAGATGCCGCTGCAGAAATAGCCCAGAGACAAACCATTGTGTTTATATATGGAATCGAGGGATACAGAAGACATAAGATGACACGCGGGGAGGGGGGGGACTTGTGTAATCCGGGGCGTGCCTGCAGAGGAGGGTCAGAGCTGCGGAGGAGAAGAAGATGAGCGACGCATAAGAGAAAGCACGAACAGCCAACTAAATTAAAACACCACCCTGTTGATTTTAAAACCACAGTCCTATTGTTTAAATGTGAGGGAAGGATGTGTGAAAATCTGACAAAACACAAACAGAAGACCAGAGTCTGTCTCGCAGAGCTACCGCCTCTCTGCCGTCCAACGACATGCTGTGACTGGATGCTTTTCCAAATTTCGATTTGGCTGTTCTCTGAAGACAAAACAGTAGAAGCTCTGACACCAGCGACTTGATAAATCTTCACAAGTGTGTTTTTTAAAGATTTCTCACAAGTAAAAATGTTTTGCTACACTCCGCGCACATCTTCGCGGAAACATTATCCCACTCAAATATTACAGGTGTGTACTGTTGACTGTATACTGATGTGTGATACGTGTGACTGCATATTACTACTGCTAATGCTTAATTTATACTGAAGTGAAACGTGTCATGTGTGGGCTGACAGGACTGCCTCACCAGACTTTTTTTTTTTTATTTACAGTTCAGATGTTACTATAGCAACCAGAGGTCCAGCAGCAGCAGCAGCTCAGTTCTGTTTACATTCCTCGACAGATACGGTGGCACACGCTGGATGAGGGTGAAGAGGAGAAAAGAGAGGGGCGGTCGACCTAATCTTTGACCCAGATCCAAGGAGAGCTCCTCGCTTTATCGGGAAGATGACAGAACTTCAAACCTCAAAGAAATGCATGAAATGACGGTACTGTGATGGTACTCGCATCAGTCCGCTGCATGTTTCAGACAGGCTTTCCATCCTCATCCTCTATCACCAGTTTATTTTTCCTCATTTCTAAAAACACAATTATGCAGCACACGTTCAGTTTGACATCTGAACAGTTCCATCTTAATTTATGTCTACTCGCTTAATAAGAAATCAGTCCTAAGCAATAAGAAAACGTCCTCAAGGAAGATCACGTCAACATTAATCCTGCAAACAATTTGATTTACATTCAGAGCCTGAAGCACAAAAGAAATACCACCCTACTCTTTTTTTTCCCCTCAATCACTGCCCAACATATATTATCTCTTTGTCATGATATTTCATTTAAACTGCCGCCAGCCGTCAGAAAATTAACAGATTAGAATGTAAGATATTAGAAAAGCGTGGTAGTCAGACAACAGGTGCACAAAATAGATCAGGGTTTTCAAACAATGTGTGGAGGAAGAGCGAAACCCAGCTGTGAAATTACCTGCTGCAGCTGTGATTATTAAAAGAGGGAAACCACGGCACTCACCTTTATTGTCGCGTCCTCAGAAGCTGACACCATGACGCTGAAGACCGGGTGGAAGATTACGCGGGTGACCGGGCTGCGGTGGCCGCTCAGCGCGTACCTTTCTGGCGGGCGTGGGATCCATTCTTTGGGGTCGCGCTTCTGACTGACGGGACCGCCCAGGGTGATCTCCTCCTTCGCTTCGTTCAGCTTGGATTCAAGTTCCATCACCTGTGGAAATGTGCAGTAGAGGCACATGTAAGCGTATAGACACGTGTTTTAAGTAGGTAGCATGGCCGTCCACTAATTTAGAAGATTGGTGCTTCGATACATGTCGATATGTCCTTGAGCAGAATTGCTCCTGTTGCTATGCCAACAGTGTACGAATGTGTACGAATGTGTATGAATATTTCGCTTACTAAGCACTTTTAAACCATTTAAAAAGGGAAGCAATACACTGATTCTTAAGGTATTGACTTTTTAGGTTTGTGTGAAGTCTGTTTTAAAACACATTATCAGTTATTAACAACGGGGGTTAATGTTTTCAGTGAATGATCCAACAGTAATGTCACGAACCGTTCACAAGACTTCAATCCCCACAAGCATTCTTTGAGGAGGAGGGAAAAAAAAAAAATCCCACAAACCTTCTTTTGTAATCTGATGACTGAGGTCCATTTTTTTTCCAAAAGGCCGGCGTACTTCTTATCCAATTCTTCGTTCTGCGGAGAGAGGAAAAGAAAAAAAAAAGAAGGATATCAGGAAAACAGAAAGCCAATCAAAGTCGTGGGCTCAGCGTAATCGTTGTGGCCTGTGTGTGTGTGTGTGTGGTGGTGGTGGTGGGGACCAGCTGGGGGTGGCATTGCTGAGGTCTTTGGCTATAGTAAAGAAAAGAACAGGGGAAATTATTTACACACCCGTCGCGGGCCAGCGGTGACTGCCAGACACCGCCAACCTACTGTACGACGCACGCACAAATACATACATACATACCAAAGACACACACACACACACACATAAACACAAACATGCATAAACACACACCCTGTCCTAATCCTTCTCACACAAGCTAATCTCCTGCAGACAAGAAAGGCTTAGGCAGCTTACAGCCACACACCCCGGTACTGAAAGTTAACTTGAGGCGGGACAGAAGCCTGATTCCACCTGCGGGCTAATACCATCGGCCCGGCGACTACCTTTTACATAATGACCTGCTGATTAACCTCGCAGCGCAACACATTGTCTCTGTCCCATACTTCCAGGAGATTACATGTACAGCGAAGAAAACAAAGAACCTAAGGAGATGGCATGTTAGCTCTGTAGCTACATACAAACCAGTAGGACGGAAAGTAAGGATCACCTGCATAACTGATGTGCTGGTTTGAAAATGCATTTTAAAAATTAAACTATTAACCAAACTATCCAGATTAGTGTTAGTTTCAGCTGTCATTTCATTTGTCATTTGACATAAGTGTGTGAAAACTGTGAAAATGTCCCTGACAGTCTAATTCCCCATTTCATTCAACCAACTGAATTTGAATTTACTATTTAAAAAAAAAAAAAAAAACAGAACAGAGAAATATTGGATGTTTTTTTTACTTTAGTATGCTGATAAATGACTTAAAACAATGAATTCTTTGTCAACAGCTGTCGACTTCTTTTCTGATGATTGACTAATCAACTCATTAAATAGAAACATAAAACACAAAAGACAAGAAAGGACGACGCTTTGCTCTGTGTAGCCTTACTCTACACATACACAGTACTACGGTTTTGGTAGCACAGAGCATACAGGCGCCTTGAGGCTGTTACAAACTATCAAAGCATCAAAATCCCACATTGACAGACAGCCACGGGTGTCAGTGAGGGAGAAAATTAACGCTGTACTCCAATTTCACAGCTAGCTCCTCAGCCTCGTCTGGAAAACAAAAGACACAGACATCCTGGAGGTGTGGAGACCTCCGGGCATGTCAGGGTTTTTCTATCTAACACTTTCGAATGATGAGAGGTGATTCCCTCAGAACCATGTTCAGAACTAACGTGAAAAAAAAAAACCCGCAAAGACTCTGCAGAGAAGAAATGGAGGAGAAAGCAAATGTATAAAAAGAAAAAGGAGGAAGCACAGTTTGGACAAGTCTGCCATCATCTAATCTGCCATCTGCCTGGACACCGTGCCCATGTCACCAACACAAACACACACACACACACACACACACAAACACACACACACACACACACACACACACACACACACACACACACACACACACACTAGAAGTGCCAGACTTCACTGCAGCCTGCCAGTCTATTGGCAGTAGGTTTGTAAACATGCAAGCATCTGTGGGTGTGTGTGCATGCAGGTATGTACATTTTCTTTCATGAAGATCTCAAAAAAAAAAAAAAAAAAGCAAAAAGAAAAACTGGAGCATGACCTCTATTAATTATTCCTGCTGGTGCACGCAGCCTCGCATTGCATTAAACTTAAAACTGCTACTCAAATAGCCTCAAAGGGCCACGTTGAAGAACATTTAATTCATTCTACACTACATCTAAAACACATTTAATTAATAGGTGTTAAAAAAAGGCTTGTAATGAAAGTCTAACAATGTGCAATTGGGAAAATTGGTAAAACCCACTTGGTTGGTTAGTACAGTGTTGCCAAGGAGTGTGTGTGCTTGGCTGAGAGCTAATACCCAACCGAGGTGCACCTATCTCTTTCCCTCCGCTGTGCCATTCATCTATTATTCAGCCTGCTTCCATAAGGCTGCCACAGAGCAAACGTCTGGGAGAAGATCGAATAAAGACACTGGAGAGAAAAAGAGGTGGTGGTGGAGGGTGGGTGGGGGCGGGGTGTCACGTGAGGGCAAGGTGAAAGAAGAGGTGCAGCAGGGAGGCTGAGGAAGGGCGGAAAAAAGGGCGGCTGAAATGAAACAGTAGATGAACAGTTTAGCAATGAGTGTCAAAGCTCGAGAAGAAAACTTGAGGAGCATGGTGTGTTAAAGGTGCATTATGCGGGATTTATTGCTTGGTATTCAGAATTGGCCCCTCCTCCTCAGCTCAACCAGAGCAATCAGAACGAGCGAGACAGCTCGAATGAGGAGAGCAAGGCGTTCCTACGTGCGTAACATGAAATAAATTTGCCAATATCCAAATTAAAAGCTTTATTTTGCTCAGCCCCCTGCACTTGGTCGAGCAGACACACAGACCTGCAGCTCTTTATGCATCCGTGACACAGAGACGGAGAGCAGAGTAGAGGTGGGAGGTTTAAAAGAGAAGTGTAACATAGTCGTTCACGTTGTGTGGCTGAAAGGTTGAAATATCCTCAACATAACTAAATAAACACAGGAGTCTCTGCAGATTAATACACTACTTCATACTGCTAGTGGGTCATAATGTTTGTAAGTGGAATCCTACATAGTTTGTTTTTAACATCTACTTTAAGTTTCCTGTGCAGTGTGTGTATGTGGTGCATTTACACAGTTTTGGATTTAGTCCAGCACACTGAAATGAAACAATGATTATCAGGTGGAGGTGATGTTTTTGAAGGCGTTGGCTTTCATATTTGTAGACCAGTTTCCACGGTTTCTCAAAGCAGCACAATTGTCTAAATTAAACAGCTAAAGCACCAGTAGGGTGACAACAAAGTAAAAAGCAAAAAGACAAAAGAAACAAGCAACAAGTGAAGATAGCTGAGCACCTTGAGCCGTATCTGTGTGTGAAGGAATACATTCATGTTTAATACAAATGTTTCACTTGAAATCATTTGTTCATATTTCAGTTTCAAATGTATTATTGTCCAGCTATAGACTGGTTTCTTTTATGGATTGTTAGGAAGGTGTGGGGGACTGAGGAACATATTTGTAATAAAGAAAATAACAAGACTATACTATAATTGCAATATTTAAAAGTGGAAAAAAAAAAAAAAAAAAGGTTTCCCCCCCCCCAAGATTCAGTAGACCCCATGTGATGTGACACAGACCCCCCCCTTAATCAGACAAACCACCATAATTGGGTGCAGGTGCTCCAAGTCACACTCGTGAAAATGTTGAGTAAAAGGAGAAATGAAGTGGAAATCAAGGCATATTGTGGTGATAAATTGGCCTGATTGACTGTGCGGATGTATGTGTCCAGCCTTAATCTACTCACCATGTCTAACTCCGCCTCCTTCTTGAAAGTGGAATATGCCTCTTCGTATCCATTGGAACGTAGATAATCGGCTATCGCTCGATTTCTGAAACAGACAAAGAGGACCCGTAATTAGTTCTCCTGATTAGCAGACAGATAGTTAAAGAGTGCCACAGGAAAAGGAAAGGGACG
>JANJYP010039308.1:0-10426 GCA_024605115.1 Rastrelliger brachysoma | reverse complement strand
TCTCTCTCTCTCTCTCTCTCTCCCTCCCTCACTCTCTCTCTTGATCACTGTCTCACACACACACATCCACTCTCACTCTCTCACACACATGTTCTCTCTCCCTCCCTCTCTCTCTCCCTCTCTCTCAACATCCTCTGCAGCCGCATCGGAGCACGCGCTGCACTGGAGGTAATTTCAGCCACTTAATTTATTAGTCAGCGCTGGTTGTTGGGAACAAGCTAATTAAAAGGAGGGCGAGTGTGTGTGTGCGTGTGCCTGTGCGCGTGTGTGTGAGCATGTGTGTGCGTGCATGTGTGGAAGAAACAGAGACGCTGCCTCTGCTGCCCCTGCCTCTTCATCTGGCCGTCTGAGGAGCTGTGGACCAGGAGGGGAGCGAGAGAAAGAAATAAAAGAAGAAGAAAAAAAAGGGAGAAGAGAGGACAAGACAGCTGGGTTTGGAAGGAGAGATTTTCACACCACTTAACCATCATCCAATCTGACATGGCCACCGCATAGGAATCCGGTGCCACGGCAACCGCCAGCTCTCAGAGACGAGGTATCCGAGGTGAGGAAGGGGAGGGATGGAGGGAGGGGAAGGACAGTGGCAGGGATGGATGGCAGGTTTGTTTTTTTTCCCCCACATTCTATCCTGGAGGTTTGCATTTGTTCCAGGAAGTCGGCTTTTAGTTTTTGTTTGTGTTTTGTTTTTTTTAAATCCGTATTTGTGCCATGGAGTGTTTGAGTGTGTCTGTAGGTAAAGGTGTGTGTATGTGTGTATTTCTGTATTTTTCCTGCTGTTTCTTGCAGCGGTATTCCCCAAACAGAACCCCCACCACCCCCTTCTAATTATCCAGTAGCGGGTAAATCCTATTACCATTCTTACTCTCCTCCTTTACTTTGTTCTATTAATAGTAGGGAGGGATTGCCGTACATGTCGGAAGAGTGGGATGTTTTTCTGTTTTGCTTTTTTGTGAGTCAACTTTGGGTGTGTGTGATTGTATGGAAAGTACAGTTAGGAATCAGCAGGGGGTCTGTGTTAAAAGCGTACACACATNACACACACACACACACACACACACACAAAACAAAGCAACAACATAGTTTGAGGGATTCGAGGCTTTGCTCAGATTCCACAGCGACCGAGCTGCAGGTAAACGCTCACTACACGCTAGAAAAACGGTTTTGCAGTCACACTCTCTGAATATTTAGTTTTCCCCGAGAAGGAAAAGAGGAAGAGAGACTAACTGACAGTTGGTATTTTAACGCTGCAATGCTGTTGCACCTTCTCTCTGCTGCTGCTGCTGCTGCATGGATTTCTGCATAAAATTGATATGATGGTGAACACTCCACAAGAGCATTGTTAGGCAAAGGGAGATAGAACTGTAAAAGCAAGCATGAGACAGATTGTTGTGCCCAATTAGATGAGTGTATGTGTGTTTGTGCACAGGCACAGGCAGGCTTATGTGTGTGTGTGTACTGTATGTCCTGGGGCAGGGTGGTGGACTGCAGAGGCAGGGAGAGAAAGAGGGAGAGGACATATGGCTGCCCTGGTCTCTTCGCATTGACTGGAGTCTTCGGAGAGAGGATACAAATGCCCTGCTCTCCCCATCATGTGTGTGTGTGTGTGTGAGTCAGTGTTTGTGTGTGTGGTGCTAAATCAACTTTCCCCTCTGCAGCCTCCTTTTTTTTCCTCCTCCTCTCATCTCCACCATTTTGATTTCAGTTCTCACGTGTTTTTATTCTCTGCTGTGTGTTGTCGCTTTACCTTTGTCTTCTCTTTCTTTTCTTTTTTTCTTAAACTCCAGCCTCAAACTACACACCGCTGCCTTTGTGCATCCATACGTCCTGTGCCTCTGTTGACAGCTTGACTTGATTTTCTCCCCTGATTGATAGATGGATTATCAGATTAGAGCCCTTTTCACTCAGCTCGCTCTAATCAGATCAAAACAGGCTGAACTGCTTCTTCCCTTTCCTTCTTTCCACTTACACGCACACACACACATGCACAGAAGATCAGCACAGCTTAAAGAGGCACTCTAGTGATTTGGTATTGCACTTCCATAAAATTGAGGAGTCATGATTTAAAAAAAAAAAAAAAGATCAGAATCAACACAACAGAAGCCAAAAGCCCTAGTTCAATAAGGGTCAAGTGTAATAAGGGTCAAGTTCCAAAACACTACAATTCCCATGATGTAGCTTAATAACATATTCCTTCCTGCTTACTAAATGTCCACTTATTTCGAGCTTAAATTTCTCTTAACTTCTTCACGCATGATTTTCACAAGCAGATTAATCCTAAAATTAAAAAAAAAAAAATTACAAAGCAAATTGAATGGTGTGTAAAATTAGCGCAGCGCCCCTTTAAATGCCTCTGACCTCACACGAGATTAGCAGGAGTGCCCGCATCACTTTCTGTGTCATGCACATGGAGCGACGCGCAGATTTCCCCTCATCTAATTAAGCAGCAAACACGTCAGCCGGATGCGAGCTCGAGCGAGAGTTTCCGCGAAAAATTGGCAGCTGTAGTTCTCGCCCAAAAAGCGAGGGGGCGGCGGCGGCTCTGAAAATCCAAGTACACATCCCGAGGGGTGTAACAAACTTTATCATTCTTCAATTCTTTTGGGTGAAATCATCCCTGGCTCCGGTGTCCCACTTAGCAGTTATTAATCATCAAAAGCTTCTCCGCCTCATCTCTGGCCACCCCGAGTGTTTTTTTTTTTTGTTTTTTTTCCTTTTTTCTCTCTCCCTCCCTCTCTTTCTTTCTTTTCTAAATACAGTTTCTTCTCCACGAGATTCACTATCACCAGCACCAGCGGCTCGTAACTCATGCGTACACCATCTCAGCCGGTGGCCCAAAACTGTGAGAAGGTGGTGTTGGTGGTGGGGAGGAGGAAGAGAGAGGGTTTCTTTGTGCTTATCCTACCCACCGAGGCAGTGAAACACAGTGTAACACTTCCCGTCGGCCTCTGGTGGAGAGGAAGCAGCAACAATCCCTCTGTTTTTGTCTGTCTCTCTCTCTGTGTGTCTCTGTTACCTGGGGCTTCTGGTTGTTCACCCTGGCATCCACTTTTTTTTTTTTTTTTTTTGACAAGTCTCACACGCACACATTACACACAGAGTCCAAGCGACCCTCTCTAAAAGCAGTCTTGGTTGGCACATTGTGTTGTTCCAGGGGGATGCTAAGAGCTTGGCTTCATGCCTTATTCATCCCTCAGGCCTATTCTTTCCACCAGCATAGAAAGGAATTAGGAAGAAGAAAGCTCTCCAGCACATAACACCACTCACCAACTTGAATAGAGGTCAACCTGACAACTCCTGGGAAACAAAAAAAAAACGTCTTCCTCTTTTTCTCCCCTCCTATTTCCTCTATCCTCTCCTCTCTTCTTGTGACATTTTATTCAGTCAGTACGGGACAGTTCCTTTCAGACACGTCCAGCCTTGACAGCAGGTGATTCAGGGTCCATGTCAAGCCTCTGAAAAGAAAGTTTGTGATCTATGTTCAGTCATGTCAAAAAAAAAAGAATCTGAGCACTTCATCTAGCTGTGCTCCGAGTGTGTGTTTGCAAAGAAATGTGACTGTGACTGTACACATTACTGCCAGTTCACCGTGAGGAATATTCCCAAGTGTCCTCCATTGTACAGTGTTTGGAGTCCTTGTCCTTTGTCTTTGTTTACATAAATTATGAGTTTTCTGTCTGTGTTTTTGCAACGTGGCACAAAATTTTATCGCAGTGTCACTGAGTCATACTCGTGTCATTACCTCATACTTCTCTGCTCACACAATCTAAACGCTGATGTTTTAATCCTTATTTATGTCCATTAGAAATTATTCATAATGGATATAACAACATATTTAGCAGGAATGCTTCATCATAACTCACCTTCTTCCAGCTAAGCTAACAAAGCTATTGAAAATCAACCTAACCAACTTTACTAGCATATCTCCAATTAGCTGTATAACTCAAATGATCTTCAGCACTTTATGTTGGGACCACACACGATTTCAGTTTCTATTTCAGGTTTTAAGTTAAAATCGATTCATCGTTAAGGTTGCCTTCATTTACAATGGCGCCGGGTAACAAACTTGTTAAAATTGAAGAAAATAAAGAAAAAAAATAACTACAAAAAAAAATTGAAATCACTTAAAGCAATTCACTTGACATGTAAAGTAACATAATATATTCCTTTTATTAGTCCCATTATAGATAAAAATAGAACAATAAATCGTATGTAAACAAGCAATGTGAAGTAGGAAATAAAATTTAAGAAAAGGTAACAGTATAGTTGAGAGGAACGTTGCAGTAGTCAGAATGATTACAATATACCTAAAGTGAAAACTTATATTGCACTGTTTACCTGAATGAAATATTACAACCGAAATACTGATATTGCTGAGTAGTATACATTTAAAGTGTAATTTGGTCAGTAGGGTGTGTGATGCAGTGTTGATTGTACTGTAATGTCAAGTAATAATTCACATAAAACAGTTTATGCCATCTTTAGTAATGTTTTCCTATGTTTGCTGAGAGTCTGTCAAACTGTTTCATTCATTGTTTCTTACATATAGGGGCACTGTATTGTAATTTGTAAAATACACATAAGCATAGAGTGCAAAGAAATGTGTTTACTTTTAGTGCAAATATTCATTAATGTAGCACATACAAATGCAAAGGTATGACAGATACAGCTATTGTAAATAAAAGAACTGCAGCGTAGTTATGCAGAGGACATCAAGGAAAAAAAGCTCCAGATTAATCATAAAATAATTTGCCTTGATTGGATTCCACTTAATGTCACACTTTGGACTTGACCTCAACTTGGCCGGCGGATTAACCTACAGTATAATGCTCTTTCCATCAGGATAAGGAAACAGAGAGCTGGACAGAGGGACATTCGAGGGGAAGAAGAAACAACGGAGAAAGGGATGGCCACAGAGGACAAACCAAGCGTGAAGAGCAGCAGCTCCATCGTCCCCTGCTTCCTGTTTGTGGAGGTAAGGAACGCGCCTCGGATACTGTATCTGTCAATAACACTTACACACTCTTGAGGCTCAACTTTGCAACCATTTTTAGCATTTGGCAGCATTAAAAACACCAAAATACCTAAAATTTAAAAAATATTTCGACTTTTTAATAACATTCACATACAACCGATACTCATATTTCCCTGACCCATATTGATTCATATTTAATAGGATTCATTGAGCTCATTATGATCTTCTGTGTTATGTAACATCAGAGCGATTGTAAATGTTCTCCGTAAACAAAAAACTGAAAAAAAAACTAAAGAATGAACTCTCTTTGCTCTCTGAAAGCTTCATTAAAGATTAATCAACCAATTTATGAGATATTCATGAATGAGTTGTTGTGCAGAAATTTGATATGAGACTAATTATGAGGAGAGATTGAATGTGAATAACGTGAGGGTTAAGAAAACAAGAAATTTTTTTTAACTTTTTCTGGTTTTCGCACATCAGTAAAGTGAATTTTTGTACTGTAGCTCTGAGATTTTGATTTTAACTGCCCAGCTTGATATACTTTTTTCCTCTACTTCTCTATAGTCTTAAACCTCGGCAGTAAATATTTCAGGCTCGATGATAGAGCTCAGCAAACACGATCTTTGCCCCGCTCACTGTGACACTTTCCCTCAGTGTTTCTGACACTGGGGGCAGCTCAGGATTTGTAGAAAAAAAAAGAAAACAAAAAGACATCTCTGTTGTTTTAAAAGAGTTACCTAGTGTATATTTCACTTTGTGGATAGTCAAAGCGCAGATGGAGCAGATGGAGCAGATTTCGCGACACTCGTACCACGATGGATTTGAAGCCACCGCGTTGTAAAAGATCACGCCGAAGGTTATATTGTTGTCGCTCCTCTCTCTCTACATGGATGGTGAAAGCGGTTGGACAGATGACTCGGAGGGCACCCGATTGTAACAGAGGTGTAGAAAAAACACGCACTGGTGAGGTAATCAGACTGCCCGTAATCTAATTAGGCAAACGAAGCAGCTCGTGAAGCTCACTGGCTCCAAATAAAGCCCGACCGTCGAGCTTCGGAGCCAGAACGCCCACCCTCCCAACCCCCTTCCTAACACGTTCAAGAGCATTGTTCTGTAACAGATTCAGATAAGAGATGCTGTTTTGTGTTGCATCATCGCACTGCAGGTGCATTATGCAGATGTTACATCAGGCTGGATTTACATGTTAGGGTTCACTTCAGCGCTGTGTCGAGTTTTAAGGTCTTTTTTATAACATTGTCATACTTTTCTAAAACTGCAGAGAGTGAAACAACAGGGTATATAACCACCTGGCATGTAAACTACAAAGCATTTCCTCACTTTCAGAATTAATTAAAGAAACTACAGCTAGTCCACTACGCTGTAACTTCTCACGTTTCTCTTACTGGAGGAGTTTCTCACAGCTGCTTGGAGGCTTTTGATACATTTTTGCCTCCACTGGGAGCAGCAGACAGGACATCTTCTCACAACTTTCTTATGCACATCTTCAGACTCGGCTTCTCTGAATCAGTCATTCTTTCTTCACACTCTCACAGCAGAAGGTCCCTCGGCTAAACAGCACGCACTAAAGATTGAAAATAGAGAGAATTAAACATGATATCACGGTCAAAAACACAAAACTAAAATATACACATGGAGAATGTAGGTAGGCATCAATAAATACGACACACCAATACATTTCCCCTTTTTATTTTACAACAAAAAGATCATTCGAAAACTATCCAGATTACACATAATCTGTTAAGGATTATCGTATTCTACATTCCCTCCAGGTCTAAATCAAAGTGCTTAGTGTAGCAGCTGCTCTTTCTCACCCACACACATACACTCTCACTGGAGGACTACAATGCTAAACTCTTTTTGTGTAATAATATAAAAGTGTGCCTTTAGTTGTTTCAATTGTTTACATATGGCCTACTACAACACGCATTGCTGCATGCTTTATTACGGATTACGGATGATCAATATTTTATTCATGTCTTAAATTGGTTTTAAGTGTCTTAAATGGTCTTTTGGCTCAGGGATGCTATTAAAATTTAGTTATATTGCCTCACTCTCAATAGAATGACAATACGACTACTACTAAGCTCTTCCAACCAGATCCTGGAGGTTCATGCCAGTTTTAATCAAAATTCACTGTATGAAAGTCATTCAAACTTAAAATACACACTGCAATGTATGACCAAAGCAGACTATTATTTTACTGTATGCTGTATTTTCTTTATCATGATCCCTTAAACTGGGTCAAGAAAGTCACAACTTCAACCGACTTCCAAGGTGCAAGGAGAAAAAAAAGTCCAGCAACACTAGTAGTGTAGTATAGAACAACTTTATTAATAGACTTAAAAACATGTTTCAACTTGAGGCATTCATCACACATTGCTAGCAGTATCTAAATAGGATAGTTAAGAATCAGAAACACATTTTAAAAAGGTAAATTACAGCCTATCTGGTCCATAAACAAGAAAAGTACTCCTAAAAGGGCGGGACTTGAATTGATATGTCATATTTAACTTACATGTATGGCCCTCGTCACCTCCTCTACTGTACCTGCGCACCTGCCTCCTTCCCAAAGGAGAGACCAAAGGTACAATACTTACACTAATCTGGCCCGCCCATGTGAGCCCGCCTGCAAGAACACTGGTCCCCCTGGTTATAATACACTGTAAAAGCTCTCCATTAGACCACTCCGCCATATGCCTCCCACACATCAGCTCTCAGCCCCTCAGGTCTCAGTCAATTCCCTCGCTAACTCTGCATCTGTGTGTATGTGTGTGAGAGAGACAGACAGAGAGAGAGCTGGAGAGTATTTCTATCTATTTGTACTGAGACGGAGAAGTCTAGTAAAGCAATCAGGGCTAGAGAAAATAGGCCAGCAGCTGTCACCTGTAATGGTGGGTAGAGGGAAAAGGAGAAAAAAAAATTTCTCTTGTAGAGATGGCAGCCTGAATGTACAGTTTAATCCCAGCGCTCGATACACACGCATATAC
Organism: Rastrelliger brachysoma; assembly: GCA_024605115.1. Lineage (NCBI taxonomy): Eukaryota > Metazoa > Chordata > Actinopteri > Scombriformes > Scombridae > Rastrelliger > Rastrelliger brachysoma. Next base: position 2,443 of record JANJYP010039308.1, on the reverse strand, counting down.
ATCGATCGAAATCATTGATTACAAATGAAAGATTTAAACCCTGCATAGTACAAATGGAGACGGTTCTATATTATGAGGCATCAGTCAGTTTCATGGCTGTACTGCAGACTGCACACAGATTATAACATTGGGGACAGTGCACTAACTTGACTGTTTCCACCCCAGTTAGTTCCTTGCACGGCGTATATGCAGTTTACAATGAGAACGTGCTAGATTTACAATTCGAACTCAGTCTCTGTGTTAATCAGTGTGTTTGACTAAATCTAACTAGAGCTGTAACTATTCATCTGTTTGTAAATGTTGATATTTTTATAATCCAATATTTATTTTTCAAGCAAAATGCCCCATATGTGAGGATTTAATACCACTACTGCTAATACTTCTAATAATAGTGATGACAATAATTTTGTTTGTATAGAACTTCTTAAAACATTACTGCTTTCCATAAAATGAAGTAAAACATAAAATATCCAGTTATCCAGATTGTAAAACCTTATATCATAAAAAGTAATATCAACCATAGACAAACATCATGAATTAGAAGTAAAATAAATAATTCAACACAACATGAATACATTTGGTTAAAAAAACAACGGAATTTGTATAAAAATGAGTCTTAAGTGATTTAAATGAAGAAACCCATTCTGCTCACCTGAGATATTTGATTTTCTTTATCATATATGAGAGTAAACAGAATATCAATGGATAAAATGTTCTGCCCTATGTAAAATTGTCACGGCAGATTATTCACTATTTTCTAACATTTTCTAGTAGAAACGAATCAGTTAACTGGGGAAATCATCTGCATGCTAATCACTAAATGATAATAATTGTTAAGTAATACAGTGCTGTTAAACTCTACTAGTGTCTGGGACCAGCTCCATATAGTGAGAATGTACTACACAGTGGATGTCTCAGTCATAAAGTAAATTTTTTTTGTTTAATAAAACTTCCTCCTCGGGTGTATCACTCAAGAATAGTGTACTACTGATAGTAACCTAGTTAGGTATCGGACTCCTTACACTTTCTCTCTTATGTTTCGCTTTTTTTTTTTTTTTAGAAAGACCAAAGTATGCTTGAACATGAGTATTGCTTTCACTGCAACCCCATGAACAACACTTCAACACGAAGAGAAATCCAAAAGCATGGTTCACCTTTTTGGAGGAGGGGGTCGATTGATTTTCTTCAAAAGGCTGATTTTTGTTTGGCGTGATCACACTGAAATGGAAGAACGGTTATCATGTTGCAGCTTTCTGCCTTGTACCATCAACAGGCCAAAACACATTTGAATGCCAGGTGGAAACAGTCATGAGACATTCTTCTAAATTTAGAAATTACTACAGCAGACATAACTAGACTCATGCTGATGAAAGTTGTAAATGCAGGGCGCTGAGTCACAGAACGAACTGGGCTTGTAGGAGCTGATCTCATTACTGATGCTGTTGCTAAGCAGACAGTAACATGAGAGTTTTTTCTATCTCTCTCTCTCTCTCTCTTGCTGGCTTGTTTTTTTTAGTCTAATTTCCATTCTGGCACGCAAGTGTTTTCAGAACAATGTTTTAATGTGATATAAATGTGAACAATGTGATATTAGAAGATGCCTACATGTTAGAATGATGCTACTTCTACTCCTATGCAGTATTAGTTTCATTAACAGACTTGTTTTACATTATAAGCGAACATGAAGTGCATTGAAGTCTTTCATTTTACCACGTAACTTGGAAAGGTTGGAAGGTTTTGTGTATTAAATGTGTGCTCTGGGGTTCCGAAGCAGTGATGTGGATCATGAGAGAAAATCATTACAAAGTGAAGAGGTGAAAACGGCAAAGTGAAAATGGCAGATTCCGGGCGTCGAGGCTGAGAGGGCAAAGTGAAGTACAGGCAGGCAACCGTATGGCAGAAATGATGAAATGATGTATTTTTGCACAGTTGCTCTCCATTAAGCTGCCGCTACACACCACTACACACTCCTGCAGTCATTCAACCATCCGTCCTCACTGAAACACCATTAGATAGGTTTCCGTTCTGTCACTGGCTCAAGACACACACACACACACACACACACATACACACACATAGTAAAGCATTCATAAATCACACATGCCCCCAGTGGCAATTCAGACAAATCCACGTCACTTACAGAAATGCTACCTGCACATCTTTTTTCTTTTAAATTCAACTCCCCTCCCGGAGCTTCTTGCTGTGAATCGACAGTGCTTACCGCTGAGCCACTCTGCTGCCTTAAACAAGATTACATTATTGACTGTGAGGTGCTTTAGCAGTGTCTGTCAACACTCCAGCCAGAAGGATTCAGGTGTGATTCCTGGGCTTCTCTGCACCAGGAATATATCCAAATGCAAATCTATTACTTGGATGATGCAGTCAACAAGAGTGTGGATGTTTGCTACAATCCTGCCGTTACACCCCCACCACTAACTGTAGA
>JANJYP010039285.1:0-14505 GCA_024605115.1 Rastrelliger brachysoma | reverse complement strand
AAATAAACTGTAACACATCTTTGAATACTACAGAAATATTTATTCATTTTATTTTTTTAATTTATGTGTTTTTATTCCATGTTGTGGTATTACATCTGCTAATACAATCCAGTCACTAGCTAGATACTTTGACACATTTGTGAAAGGAAGAAGACATTTGAATACCAGATGTAAATGAAAATATGTAAACACAGATAACATGGCAATACTGGATGTAAACTGAGTCATTATTTCACGACTCAAAAACAAGTACCCAAATATTCATGAATCCATATCAAAAATGTTGTCGCTTAGATTGACCTGGGTATATGAACATCTGGGATCCCAAGGATAAGCAATCAAACCTACATGGCTATTAATCGCTGCCATAAAAGTAAGACATGAAAAGCCTAACAAATTAGCAAAGGACAGACTGAACAAATGAGACACCTGTAAATGGTGCTAAAGGAAAGGCCGTGAGGTCCCCTAAATGATTACGGATCCATCCTCTAATGACAGTGATTATCCACAACAAATTTCATTTAAAATAGCCAGCAGTTTTACACATAGACCTATATTTTCAAAGATGCACCAACAGTCGTGTCTTCTGACCTCACCACCAGCAGGATAAAACATCATCATCATCATCATCATCATCATCATCATCATCATCATCATCATCATCATCATCATCATCACCACTCTCACCATCATTATTTCTAATCACAGGACATCTCTGGCTTGTCTGGTGTTTCATCAACAGCAGCTGTGACTCAGGTTATTCTCCAGGTCAGCTTTTTCAATAGACAGTGGAACCTGGCTGCAGGGGTTTGCTCCCATTCAGTCACAAGAGCATTCACGAAGTCCAACACTGATGTTAGCTGATAAGATGTGAAATGGGGATGAACCACAGCAAACTGGGAAGTCATTTCCTTATGGAGGTGACTTTGTACATTTTCATATTGAAACAAAAATGGCCAAATACCCTTGGCACAAAGATGTTTAAAACATCATATAATGTCACAGCATTAAGATTTACCTTCAGTGATGCTTCACTGAAACTGAAAAACAGCCTACACTAGCGGGTTGTCCACATATTACTCGTCATGTATTCATAAAAGGGCGTTAATGGTTGGGTGTTTCATTGAGTGTTGCTGCTCTCTGGTGGTCAAAAGAAGAACCGCAGTCTTTTTTTTTTACCAACGTGTTTTTATTCCATACTGCACACCGTACACGTTGGCCGTGCACTGCTTTGCCAGTAACAAGCAGATGCACTGTGTTGTACTAAAAGGGAATTATACAATATGTGTCAGTGAACTTCAGTCATTGTAACGACTGCCAATTTGGAAACATCACAAACAGCAAATAAAACACTCTCCCAGACCTTTAGTAGTTGATATGTTCTGACAGGTTTTAACATTATTTACCCAATGACCTGCTCTCTATTTATGTTGAGTGTTAGTTTGTGGGATCTCTGCACTCATTAATACTATCCTGTCATTTTAATCTGCATGCATTTTTAACTGTCGTGTACAGTTTTAATGCAGTGTATGTGTGTGTGTGTGTGTGTGTGCATGTGCGCGTGTTTGCCTGTGTGTTGTGTGATAACATCTCTTTTATTTGCATGAAACCACACTTTCTTTTCACAACTGAGCTCATGTAGATAAGACTTACTTGATGTTTATTCCCTAGATGTAATTATTTTCTGAGTGTTGCTTCAGACAGGCAGCTCAGCTGGTTGCTAACTGAATTTGTTGCTGGTCCAAATCTCAATCCTGGATGCATATATACATGCATGTAGCTTGTATCTTGTATAAACAGACATTTTACTGCATCCACATTCTCATCCAGATTAATGATATTTATTTAATAAGGTAAATCAATTAAATCCAACATAGAATACAACTGCAACTTCCCAGCACTGTTCAGGTTAGGGTGGGAACTGCAGTGTTTGGATAAACCTGATTAAATATAGTTTCTAGTCTTTTAAGATGGATCTTTTAATAAATGAATGCAGTCAAAGTGCATGAAATTAAGTTGCTGGCTTGTTTCTTGGCTTGTTTCCTGAAGGTGACACTTTAAATTGTTGAGATGGATATTAAATAAATCCACAGATTATTCACTAATAAATCAACATCTGCTCAGGCCTGGATGAAAAATGTGTGTGTGTGTGTGTGTGTGTGCGTGTGTGTGTGTGTGTGTGTGTGTGTGTNTGTGTGTGTGTGTGTGTGTGTGTGTGTGTCGGCTGGCTGTTGGGACCTGTTACTGGTTTGAATCTTTGCTCTGCAGATTGTGTGGGCAGTTCTCATCAGGAACAGACGGTCACATCCCTACAGCACACACTGTTCCTCCACATACACAAAAAATATGCTGGATTCAAGATGTCTGCAAACACTAAAAAAAAAAAAAAAACAAAACCCTCAGGTCTTTCATTCCAAGAGAAGACCTTAATAAAAGAATCCTCACTTAGTAAAGAAATAAGAGGTGAGTAAGAATATTTCTAACTTTAAACAGGTTCAATCAGTTTTTGAAAATATGAAGGTTTTATTCGTATGGGGTTAATTTACTATGTGCAGTGAAATTAAGGATTTCTAAATCTTGAAGCTGTGCTAGTTTTCAAACAGCAGAATCATCAGAAGTAAAAAATACCAGTTAGAAAAAGAAAGAGAGAGAGACAGCGGTGTAACATGTAACTAAGGTGTAAGTCGAGCCAAGGATTTGTTGTGCAATATTCTCAGTTTATAAAAAGTATCAAATTAAAACATAACATATAAAATGTTAATGCATTACAAGGCAGCAACATTTTTATATACTCACCTGCAAATATGCAAATGTGCAGTTTAAAGGCATTCACTTCACCTCTTCCTGTCTTAGTTTCATATGTTTGCTATGTATGACAAAACAATTTTATAAAAGAATGCAATGTTTTCACTTCCTGTTTCTTTATTTGTTTTGACGACACTGCTGCCACTCCGTCTACAAGTGAAATGGTGGAGGTGCTGTTTTCAGAAGGAGTCGATTTTTCTGAGGCCCAGCTGAGCTTTCTGAGCTCGTCTGATTCTGTCCTCGTAGAAACTCTGCTGGTGTTGATTCCTGTGATCCAACCTGACCAACCACTGCACCCTCAGCCTAGAGGGACACACACACAAAAGAAACAGTATGGTTTAGAATACTATGAGGCAGCTCTGGAAAGTAAAGCAAGGCTTAAAACATTTTGCTGGACACTGTGATTACCCTAGGACTTTACAGTTGGCCTGCTTCTGCTCCCACCTGCCTGCCTTTGCTTCCCTCTTCACAGATTTCCTGGAACGTGTGCCTTTATAAAATGGCCTCCTCTCTCTTCCTCCTGGGAGACTGGTGCATTTTTTTTTATGTGATTTGTGTTTGGTGTAGCCTTGGTTCATCATCATTTTTACTTCACACCATGCTTAATTTGTTACCTTTAATAAATGATTTCATTAATTGAAGATGTTATTGTGTGTAGCTCCCTTCTTTGTTATACTATGAGTCAGGTGTAAAATATTGATAAAGTCCACCTTAAATTAATGCTAAACTATTCACACAACAATGTTGAAGGGATTATCCAGAGTATATAGGTTATAGGTCAATTTTTGGAAGATTAGAAGTAAATCACGTCAATTGGACGTGTTGTGAGAAAGCTAGATTTTGACGATTTAGCAGAAATGCATTTAACATGGATGGGTGAGGGGCATGTCATTTTGCCTATACAAAACATGGATTTACCGCAAAGATAATGTCTGCAGGAAGAAAGCTTCCAGCAAGGTACAGGCTTGATAAAACTCATTCTACACACTCTGTCCCAACACATGAAGAGCTAGGGACACTTCAGTTTGTCTTTAGGGACCCTCTACTTACTACCACGGAAGTGTGATGTTGTTTGGAACATGGAGTCCAGGCTAAGTAACTCACTTTGGAGCCAAAAATGGAATTAATTGTAAAAGTTTGTTTTTCAGTTGAGATCATTTCTATGAGGCCACAACAACAAACTAAAAGTCCTAAAAAATCCTAGTTGAGGAAATATGTTCAATTCTCATCAATCTGTGATGTCTACCAATAATGTCATGCAACAATACACCCCAATGGAACTATGTTTTTCCTTTACTCCTATCAAAATGAAAGTTTACACCATGAAAGAACCCAAGAAGAAGTAACATTTTTTGTATTACAAGTTTCTTTAAAATATCATTTGAATATGCAAATGAGCTATACACTAATCAAGGATTAAGGTAAGGGAGCCAAACAAATTTCAGGGGTAGCCAGTGCCACCCTGGTGGCCACACCCTTGAGAAGATGTACTAGAAGGACCCATCTCTGCTTTACTATCCTGCTGACAACGGCAATTTTTTATGTGCGTTGTTGCCTCTTTTAATTGCATTTCATGGTGTAAAGTTTTATTTTGATAGGAGTAAAGGAAATGTATAGTTCCATTGGGGTGTATTGTTGTATGGCATTATTGGTAGACATCACAGATTGTTAAGAATTGAACATATTTCATCAACTAGGATTTTTAGGACTTTTAGTTTGTTGTTGTGGCCTCATAGAAATGATCTCAGCTGAAAAACAAACTTTTACAATTAGTTTGTCGGAAAATGCTATTTTGCCTGGACTAATTAGAAGAGGTATAAAAACAACGTTTTGTATCAGTGATATGACATGCCCCTCGCCCATCCATGTTAAACATGTTTCTGCTAAAACATCAAAATCTGACTTTCTCAAAACATCTGATTGTGATTTTGATATTAACTCAATATACTTCCAATCATCCAGAAACTGACCTATAATACATTTTACTCCAAATAATCCCTTTAAATTTAAATTTATAACATACAGATCAAAAGTGAAACTCTAGAAAACTACTTTAAAAATCTATGAAAAGTGAAACTTCACCCAGTCACACTACCAACACAAACAACAAAGAAGCACTGATGGTACTTCATTATAGCATTATATTTGTCCCTCATTACTGAGCGTGCAGTGAGACTATCACGAGAACACGCTTTATATTTTGAACAGGAAATATTAATCTGAGCAAACTAAAATGTGTCATGTGCTCGTTCAACTCTGTCTACATCAGAGGCGATTGCTCTGAGACAACAAGGGAAGCTCACCTTCCCCTAAAATTTCATCAAATAAATTGTCAAAACTGTCATGTTGGATTAAAATTAATATTATAATTTACATTGCATCAAATCTGCACTATAATGTGTTTGATATTACAACTATGTCATCCTGTAAGCAGCTTTTGGTTTAAAACAGACACACTGTTATTTTCCGACGCTATGCAACTATCATTCTCATGGCAGTCCGCTGCAGACGTAGCCTGGCTATGCTGACTATATAAACTCATACGAGTTTAGTCTGGCCAAGCTTCTGTTCTATGGAGCAATGGGCGTGATGCTCGGCTTCTGTATGATGATTGGAGGAAATGTTCGGAGGGCTTAAAGCCCTTGATAGACAGCTTTGTGAAGCAGTGTTGCTAACTTGGCGACTCTCGCTAAATCCATAGATCTGACGACTTTCCAACTCCTTTTAGTGACTTTTTTTCTCAAAAACACCTAGCAACTCTTTTGGGGATGTTTAATGAAGCATTTTCTGTTGTTTTGGAGACTGATATGAAAACACTCTGAAGTTGCTGTCCTCAACAGTGAAAATTAAATGAAATAAATATTTTTCTTCATTAAATTTGTTAAATAGAGACCAATTTGTAAACTGAGTGAAAATACGATATATGTATATATTGTATTGAAAATGCATGTTCCTTTAGAGAATTTTCTATGTATTTGAAATGTAAAAAAAAAAAAAGCAGTCCCAGTTGCAGTCAGAGCAGGGAGGAGACCCACACCACTCAGCTTCTGTTGCCTGGGTGGCTGAGGAGTTAAGAGTGTTGCTAGAAGGCTCTATCCTGTCCAGTTTTGGAAATCTTTTTCTTAAGGTGTGTGTTACTATGGCATAGATGAAGCATACAACAGCCTCAATTAAACACTCCTTTTGTTTTTAACCACTAAGTTTCAATATGATGAAGATGTAAAGTGAGCTTCCCCTGTTTAAAACACCAGCAGCCGCCACTGGTCTTACATGTTGCTCAGACTCTGCTCTGTGTGAGGACGCTCTGTGTGAGGTGTGAGAAAGCTCTGTCTGTGTTCGTGTTGGCACAGTGTATGTAAATGAAGCACAAAGCCAGCCAATCACAGACTGGGAGGGGAGGACACTATGCTGTTTTTACTATAGAAACAATCCAGTATCGTTGTGGGCGACTGCCACTTTCAGCTCCTGTTTTCTGATACGCTGCTTAGAGAGAATCCAAATACAACAATCAAAGTCACATGTTAATAAGAAAATGTATTCATCAGTTTTTTATTGATCAACTGCGTGCTAGTAATGAAAGAATGTGGATATTTATTTTGCACAGATATGTTGGTTTTCAGAGATATGTTAGTGTATCTTACTATATGTGTTTTTGTGTAGTTTTGTGCTATAATCAACCCTGCAATGTAGTAGCTGCCCACAATGATACTGGGTTTACTGGCCTTGATGATTTCTCAGGAGGTAGAGTGGTTGTCCACTAATCGGAGGGTTGGTGGTTCGATTCCCCGCTCCCCCAGTCCACATGTCGATGCGTCCCTGAGCAAGACACTGAACCCCAAAGTGCTCCCGTTGCTGCGTCAACGGTGTGTGAATGTTAGCTTCCTCCTGGTGAGCAGGTTGGGGTAGCCCCTCTCACTAGTGTATGAATGTGTGTGAATGGGTGAATGAGACATAGTATAAAGTGCTTTGAGTGGTCGGAATGACTAGAAAAGTGCTATATAAGTACAGTCCAATTGCCATTTACCATGTGTCATTAAAAATGCATCCCTGTTTACCTGTACCAAAAACACCACTGCTCTCAGGTCAGTAGCTGTAGGTGTTAGCAAAGTAGTGGCCACCCACAATCATACTGGGCTGTTTCTATAGCAACACCATTGTGTCCTCCCCTTCCAGTCTGTGCTTCATTTACATACACTGTGCACATGTGAAGTTTTGAGCAAGCAGACACACGGTTAGCGATTAAGCGAGCGTGTAGACAGCTAAACACAGGACATATTTCAGGTTGCTTAGATAAATACTTCCTGTTCAAAATGTAAAGTGTGTCCTTGTCTCACTGTGCACTCACTAATATGGCACAAATATTTATGAATTAGAGCTCTCCTTCATTATGTAGTTTGACTTATTAAACACTTTCTACATACTGATAGGATGTAGTACTGATGTTTGTAAAAGATTTTCACTTTTCAACCAAAAGTTACACCACTTATTAAGATGTCTAGGCATCTCTCAACCCACATAGCAGTTTCTTTATGGAGCCATGCAGCTCACAAAAAAATATTTTAGTATGAAACATTTAAAAGGAAACACATTTCAAAAGTGGGTTTAAAGAAGAAATAGTCATTTCTGTTTGGCTTTGTGTAAAATACATTCATTTCTGAGGCAGAGAGGAGCAGAGGATTTGTCAGAACATCAGAGGCCAGTATTTACCCTGACAACATAACTTCTGAGTTTAAATGAATAGTGCAGACATCCAGTGAAACTTGAACCGCAGTCATTGCTGTCAGGGATAATTGTGTTATGGAAAAAGAGGAACAGAACGTGTCTGTGAGGCTGCGTTAGCTGTGACAGGATTAATACTGTTGTGTCTGTGTTAGTGAGTGTTCATCTGTCAGCACTCTGTCGTGTGTCAGTTAATCTGCTGCATTCTGCTCATCTGTCCTCAGATATTCAGACTGATCTCCTGGATTCAAACATATAGCAGGACGGCTTCTAATCAACATTCTCAGGCTACTATGTGATGACAGATGGACTAGCTGTAAACATAACTGAGGCATTATCTAATCAAGTTATGAGGCAAAGAGAAGGCGAAAGCTGAGAACAGTAATAAAGTTTATTTTTAAAGCTCTTTCAATGTTCTCCTCCTCTCTGACCATGCAGCAGTTTGTCCATTGTAGTAAACTCTCTTCAAACCCTGTAGAACTTTATTTAAATAGAGATTAAATTTTCCAAAGACAACAAAAACTCTATGTCAGGTTTCATTTTGGGGAAATGTCTCATGTGTATTACAGCTATAAAAAAAACATGGAGTTGTGGGTTTGAACATTTCACTCAGTGTAAACATCACAGCTTCAATGCAGAGCTGGAACAACATGGTACAAAATATATGAGATTCTGTCAGAGTTGGGAACACTCACATTCAAAAAACTCCTACTTCTGTCTAAGTCAATCTCTTTTCGTTAAATTAGTAATTGTGATCTCAATCACTGAATTCTGGCCCTTGATTAAGTGTTCTGCTGGTCATTTGGAAAAGTATTGCTCTGTTAATAAAAATTTAAAGTTATACAGAAATTGTTGTTTGTCCTTTCTCCTTGTCTGAGTTTCCCTGAGTTGCAGCATGACTTTACACGAGTGAGGAAAATGAATCTGATTGGCCATCATTAAAGGGATACACGCGCCATTTTACATTATAGGCTCATCCCCCTCATGGATATTAGTCAAACATTATAGCAAATATAAAATTACCTTTATCGCAGACTGTCCAGAGTTACGCTATTTTTTTTTTTTTTTTGCGCTGCTAGAGACTTGCGAAAACGGCAGCGAGCCGGGCACTTTTGGAGTGGCACACACAACAGCTATTTTAAAACACTTGGACAGTTTAAAATCACACGACACTTCCTACAAAGCAACATCATGGTCTTAACTAACAGAAACCGGGGTAGAAAACATTGTTGGTGCACACAAAGGTTAATAAAAACATTACTTTGTGCAGGAAGCGACTGAGCTCTGCGTGGTCGCTTCCTCAAGCGATTTTCAGAATAAAAGTCGACCGGTGAACGCAACAGTTAGGTAACGCAGGTTCAGCAGAGAAGGGATAAGGACAGCTCTAAAGTTTAGTTCCACCAATACAAATTAAATAATGTATTGGTTATAATGTTGTTATTAATACTATCATAATGCACATTTAGATGAAAAATGTCAGCAAACATCACATATTGTGTTTTTTAAAATTTTGTTGAAGCATTTTTTAGTCAGAAGTAAAAGAGCACAGATGTGATGGATTATAATGGGAGATGCCATGCCTGCCCCATCAACTTTAATAGATGTGATCTTAAAGTTGGGCACCAATGCATCGAATGCTGCCACAGTGTTTTCCTTGATCAATGGTTAAATGACTAACAATTTAGCTTTAAAGCTAATGGTTAAAGCTAATGCAGTGACTAAACAAACATGGATTAATGGCATTTGTTAAGTCTTTACAGGCTTTCACTCATACCTCTCTCTCACACACAGAGATCATTCAGTAACTGCACTTGTTAGGGATTAGATAGATGCTATGGCAGCTCAGTCTTCCTTCTGTGTATGTACAGTGTATGTTGAAATAGCTAGACCCCCTTTACCCATCACTGTAATGAGACAGGGAAAACAACTTTGTTATCACAAGGGATGGACCATATGATTGGTTATTTCCACAGATCACTTACTGACATATGGTTCACTTAAGAGAATTAAACATTATGTATGCTCTGTGGAGAGATGTATATCGTTCTGAATCATCTGGCTAGAGAGTGTATCAAATGTCTGAATTTTTGATATTTGATCAAACAAACTTCTTAACCTAAGTCCAGCTGTGATGATAGACAAATAAGACTCACACCTAGTATTTCATATTAAAATGACAGATGAGTGATGAAGTGCGACCATGTGTTAATAACTTTGCTGCTGACCGTGCCAGAGCGCTGCTCCTCTTGCGGCTGTCCTCCTCATCCATCTGCTCGCTGTGCTGGACGATCCTCTGCTCCCAGAACGACTTCAGCTTCTGTTTGTCATGAATCCGAGCTGTGTTCATCACCTGACAACACAGACCAGGTTAAAGTTTTAAAGTCTGAAATGTTAAATCTAATCATGAGTCCATTCTTCTTCTCTAACCACGTTTAGTGAGTTCAAAAATGTTTTCATAAATCCTCATTAACTAAATCTGGTTTTGTTACTTACTGCTGTCATACAGTTGCACTTTTTTCCTCCTCTCCTATCTTCTTTTTCTCTCAGCCTCCTGCTATATATCTCTTCTCAGTGATTCCCTTATATCACTCCTCACTTCTTTGCTCTTTTATCCCTTCCTTTCTATTTTACATCTCTCTCTTCTCATTACCTGTCCTATTCTCTCTCTTCTCCTTTTATCTCTTCTCCTAACTCCTCCCCTTTTCTACACTTTACTGTTTAATCATCTCTGGTACTATACCCTCCTCTCACTTGTTCTGCCCTTTCTTCTCTTCTCTTCTCTTCTCTATTCCTATATCTCTCACTCTTCCTTCCTTGCACCTCTTTTTTATCATTTGTGTCCTTCTCTTTAATGTTCTCAGTTTTCTTTTTTTATTCAGTGCTATATTTTTTTTGCCTGTACCTCCATCACCTCTTATCACTTCTCTCCCTTTCTTTTCTGTTCTTCCTTCTCCTGTACATTGTGTGTGTAACTCCGGCTTTGAATGTTTTCTTTCTCCTCTTCCTCTCCTTTCCTGCTATCTTCTGCAGTCTCTTTTCCTCTCTAACCTTTGACGAGTGGAATGTTGCTCTGTTAAGGTCAGATGAGATTCAAGCATCGCACAGCGTCATTGGCCAGCAGTATTGTTGTTTGTCACATGACCCTCCTCATAATTATTCCTAACTTGACCCACAAGAGAATTTGCATTATTTCACAGTAACAACATAAAGCATAAAGTAACCAGTGGTGAAGTGCATTTACTTGATGACATACTAATAATACCACTGGTAATAATAATCAATATTTAGAAAATGTGCTTTTAATATTTAAGTATTTTTAAGAACAATTACTTTGGTACTTTAACTTCAGAAAAATGTGACTGTAGAACGTTCACTTGTATTGGAGTAAAATTTAACACCCAGTAAGAAAGTAAGAAAGCTGGGTACTTTGTCCGCCTCTGAAAGTGACGCACAAAACAGACTGGCCTGGTGATGCAGTGACCTCTCCTGTGACTAGTCAGTTGACTGCTGTAGCTGACAAGCCAAGTGCCAACTTGCCAGGCTGCCCATGTATGTATTATGAGATCTGGATAGGGTGCAGAGACTCAAGCACTGCAGCCTTGATCCTAGTGGTAACTCATGGTATTGCAGAAAAAAAATCCCACTGCAGCCCACAGAGGTTTAATATTTTAAAAACTTTCCTCAATCCAAGAAAAGATTTAATAATCTTTACACAATGTCAAGTCTATGAGCTGAGTGGAACAGTGAGTGGGACAGTGAGGGAAACTACTGCACAAATTCAGTGGGCTACATGATACAGAAGTAAACCTAGATCTTTTTGGCATCATGTTTGATCCAGTATCCATCAGCCAGCCAGGCTAGTGCTAGTTGTCACTATTATTTTTTTTTTTAACTGATCTGTTTACTTCCCTCCGGCATTTTTTCAGCTTGTTCAGCATTTTGTTCTATAAAAAATTACTTAAGATAGAAAATTAGCAATCTCTCGTAGCTAACAAGCTTTCAGTTGGATTGTAGCGTCCCCTTGGACAGAAACAATGGTGTTTGCCCAGAGTGAGGACTGCATGCCCCATGAGCACAACTGCCCCATGTCATAAAAAAATTTGATCTGGCTAACGCGAGCATTTGTTCCCAAAGTGAGCTTTCCAGAGTAAGCCTGATTATGTCATAGTGATTTCATTAGCATTACCTCAGTGTGGGCATGGGGTACACATTTATAAAAAGCCTGTTAGATGGCCTAACACCTCCAGGGGAGACATGGAGGAGTCAGCCAGGGGATGTTTAACAAAAGCAGTGCATTATAGGAAATGTAGGATCCAGCTTTTTTTGGAGTTTGACTCATATGAAGGACTAAAAGAGAGGAAGCTGATGTCACAGAATGTGAGGACATTTTGATTTGTCTGATACTATTCATCTGTCTACAATTGTATTATTACACACAGAGTGTTGTATGGAAAGACACAGATGTCATATGGCTTAACCAAATACCACCAGGATACTAATGACAGCTTGTTGTCTTTACACGCCAGATTTGCCAGAGGTTTGTGTGTGTGTGTGTGTGTGTGTGTGTGTGTGTGTGTGTGTGTGTGTGTGTGTGTGTGTGTGTGTGTGTGTGTGTGTGTGTGTGTGTGTGTTAGAGAGAGAGAGAGAGACAGACAGACAGACAGACAGACAGACAGACAGACAGACAGACAGACAGACTTTTAAAGTACAGTAAACCTCCATACCTGCAAGGAATCAGATTTTTTTTAACATTATATATGAAAATGTAACTGACAATGAAGAGAATGACATTGTAGTAACTCCATTCACAATTTAAGGGCAATTATAGATTTTGACTAATGGGAAATATGACTGTATGGTGTTCTTAAACATTACTGATAGAAAAAACAACACCAATAAAAAATATTAAGATTTAGCTCCTGTACTAAAAATATGTCAATCTTTTTTCACTCCATAACCTTTAATACTTTGATGTACTTTGATATGTATTTTTAAGATTTTTGATTTGTGTCAGAGAATGTGTTTATACATGTGTTGTTTTTTTTTATTTTGATACTTATTTTTGTGATTGTTTATATAGTTAGTTCTTGTTTTTCGTTGTTGGACAGAGATAGTTATCTTAACATTTTCATCAGGAGTGTTAATGTCTCAAGCTTGACTCAGATTATTGTTCAGTAATACCAGCCCTTTATTCCTTCTTCTTAAAAAGTCACCTCTATAAAACATGCATATAACTTCACTGACTAGTCCTACAAGCTTTAGACAAGGAAAGAACACATTGGAAACATAATTATTAAAACTCCAGATGTGTATTTGTGAGTATGTGTGCATTATATTTTATTGTGAGACTGCTGATGAAATCCCTCAACGTGCGAGTCAGATGGAAGGCATTACAAAACTTTGATATCATGTCTCACACCAATGACTTTTCTCAAATCCACCCAAGCAGCTGATCAGCATCACAGAACAAACTTTGCTGCTGGGATTAAAACAGCTGACAGGAACATGTCTCTGTGTGTGTAGGTTAATACAACAAGACATTTTTAAAGGATCATTCCACTGTTTTGGCCTGACTACTCATGAAAGTGATTCTCAATACAGACCTGAGTCTGAAACATTACAGCAGGTAGACCTGTGTTCATGTAGGTTAGAATAGATTCCTATAGAAAAGATAAAACTATGACTAAATATACAATATACCTGTGTCATACTTTTACAGTCTGTATTTTCTTAGTAAAAATACAGTTTTAACCAGTGAATCAGTTGCATGTCATTTCAACTGTTTTCTGTTATGTGGATAGTGAGACAAAGTTTCTGTCTCTTTCTTTTTTAATCAATTTGTTATCATAGCTTTATTTCTGTTGGATAGTGTTTGTCCCCTGCCTGTGCTTGATGATTAGTAATTAGACTAGGAGACCTCTGGAGTTTCTAAAACCTGCAGTGTTTGAGTACCTTGGTAGTCATTCCCCTCTGCCAAATGACTAAAATAAATGCAAAAGAAACCCCAAATAAATCTTTAAAAAAAAAAAACCCTGCAGTGTCAAATAATTGAATGTCTTGTTACATTCAAGTCCTTGCTCCCCCAGTCTACATCCATGTGTCCTTGAATAAGGCACTTAACCCCAACATTGCTCCTGTTGCTGTGCCAACAGTGTGTGAATGTGTATGAATGCTTAGCTTCCTCCTGATGAACAGGTTGGCATCTTGCATGGTAGCCCCTGTTATCAGTATGTGAATGGGTGAATGTGATATGTATTGTAAAAGTGCTGTGAGTGGTCTATATAGGTAATCCATTTAATTCTGGAGATGTTGTGTGATGCTCAAAACAATTTATTCACGGTTGTACAGCCAGAACAGTAGGCTATGCTCTACCAGTGCCAGTGGTGTACTTGCCATTTTGGACACTGGGACAACTCCCGACGGGACAGTGGGCAGTCAAAACAAATTTGCTCTTACCTCCGTATGCCTTTCTGTCAGAGAGCACATGACAGCATGCTGCATGCCAGTGTCAGCAGTCACAGCTGAGTGCCCCTCTTTACTCTCACTGTCAGAAGGGGGAGACAAAAATCCTTCCGCTGCAGCTTTAAAACATTTCTCAAAGCACTTTTCACTAAGTAACATTCATGTGTATGCTACTTAAGGCCAAAATGTTCTGAAATAGTCTACATGCTGGACAGCAGTTTGATTTAATAACATGTAGTCTGTAGATATCAGTACAGAAGTGTTCAGTGCAAACATCAGTACAGTATTGAAATGACCATAGATCAGTGAATACATTTTTACATAGTGAGGACAGTCCTTACTACTTCAACAGAGACATGTCATTGTGGAGACATGTTTGAATAGTTTTTTGCATTTTGGGGACATTACATTTTTACATGATTAGGATATTGTTGCTTTTTGTTTTGTGAGGACACAGGTATGATATCATTGAGAGTCCTTGCAAAGCATGTGTGTGTGTGTGTGTGTGTGTGTGTGTGT
>JANJYP010039282.1:0-19216 GCA_024605115.1 Rastrelliger brachysoma | reverse complement strand
TATCTGCCATCCCCAAAAGAAAAAAACACTAGGAGTTGGTGTCTTTTTTTATTTTAATAAAATGAACATTTTTCGAAATTCAGTTTGTTTGTTATCTTGTTGAGCTTTGGACAAGATCAAATACCACTCACGTTTGTACAGTAAATACAAGTCTATACCCAGCAGCCAGTTAGCCTAGCTTAACAATTTTTTTGTTTTTTTACACTTCCTTTTTTTGTTTGGATTTAACAAAAGAGAAGTGATATGTTATTACAAGTGAGATCTCGAGTAGCTTGGAGGGGAATTTTGTTTTGCCGAGCAAGAGTGTTATCAATCGTCTTGTCTAACTCTTGGCAAGAAAGTGAACATTTCCCAAAAAAATGTTTCTTGAATCTTTAAAAAGCTCCTCTAATCTCCTTGTTAGTGCCAAAGAGTCTTCCATAATTAAAAACAAAATCTATGGACAAAAAAAAAAAAATAGAAGTCTGTGCTCCTGGTGGTTGACACTTTTTTAACATGTGATTACCCATAATGCCACTACCACTTTATTCCCCACAGAATCAGTTGTACAGTGTCAAATATGTACAGATGAGTTTTGTAAATATGTTTGTATTAGTAACCCTTCGTCTGTTCCCATGAATGGCATTTACCTGTCTGTTGTTACTTGTGACATAAAGCTCATAAATGAACATGACCGCGGAACATTTAGGAAAATACAATTACCCACATCAGTGAACAGTGTTAGCCGACCTTTAGCTGTCAAAGGAGGGAGGGCGGGGGGTGACTGTGAGTGTATGTAGACCCCATCCCCTTCCCTTCAGTAGTCCAGCTCTATAATCTGTCTAGAAAGTTGAGTGCATTGGGGTATCATTGTCATTCTTAATGTTTTCTCCCTGCTATTCAGTGTCTGCGGTTGTTGTTGTTTTTTCTGTTCATTTTTTGGCAAAGGTCAGTTTTTAATGTATGCTTTGATTTGAAGCAGATTGTTTTTTAACCCTATTTGAGGAAGTGCAAATTAAGTTACAGTCAAAGAAATTGCCATTTTGCCCATTTCTTGGTTCCCTCTTTTTTTCCTCAGAAGTGTCCAAGGCTGTGACATCATGTCATTGTGAATCGGCTAAAATTAAACTGAAATCGCTCCTTTTGGCTGTCGAAATCAATTCAACTTAAATTTCACTTCTGCTTCTTTATTAATAAAATGTACTGAAACTACAATTGTCATTTTGAACTTTGACCTTGTCAAAATTGGCCAGAAAGCGACCGTCACTTGTTTGAAAAGTAACCTGTCTTCTCATGGTTTACAGATCAAGGCTTGTGTTTGACAGACAGCCTTGTTGTCTAGAAGGATAAGATTATAAAGAAGAAAAACTACTGATTTTGTAATTACTGGAATATACTGTATGGTTGCATTAACATGTTTTGAATAAATTGTATATTTTGAGAATTTTATATGGTCTCTTCTCAGTTCATTTGTGTTTGCAGTGCAAAAGGTGCAGTGGATTTCTTATATTTTTAATTGAAACATGTCATAGAAGCTAAGCAAAGTTGTTTTTTTTAAGTCATCTGAACCACATAAGGTATGCAAAGTTTATTTTCAATGGCATGCTGAGAAGTATCCTTAATACTAACTGTATTTTATATTTTATGCTCCATTATTTTTTCTGAATGTATACAGAAGTTTTGTTGCTAAAGTCTGCTGTATTCGGTTCACATTTGCATACTGTATGGAGGTTACTAGCCATTTATTTCACCCCGGGTCTGTCTGCTCTCTCTGTCCCTTCTGTACAGCTCTCTGTTCTGACACAAGCAGAAGCTGGACTCTTCCTTCAATGCACAGCTGTCAGGGTCTTGGCCCAGCTTCAACAGCTTCCTTCAATGATTTTCTGTTGTTTTCGCCCTTCCTCTCATCTTCCTCTCATTCACTGGCTCTGGGGTCATCAGGGTCAGTGTTTCTACAGACTGCACCCAGCAGCTATTGTTCAGGCACATAGATATTTTGCTAGAAAAGATGGTGAAGTAAATGTGATTGGATATGTTTTTTGGTAGTGTATGTAATGTTTCTAAATGTTTGCTTGAAATCAGTTTGGGGTTTTTGGACATACCATTTCCACATTCATGTAGCATACTATATTTCCTCTACTGCTTCTTCATACTTTCTTTCACTGATGTTGATTTTATGAGAGAGGCTTATTGATGTATGTGCAGTCTTATTTAAGGAGGAAGTTATCATTATTTACGGAACATCAGCACCTACTGAATAATTTGTAAGCTCATGGATTTGAAAGACAAACTAGAGGTGCGGACATACTAATTTGTCAAACACGTATGTCAGGTTACAGCACTTGATGTGTCTTGAGCAAATATTAGGACAAATCAGCCTTTCATCTTGAGCTCCCTCTGGGCACAGTCAGTATTTCCAAGACATATATACAGAGAGGAGGACAATGGCTTTGCTATTGTGCCTGAGCTATACAGAGTCCAGGCCAGCTGGCTCTGGTCCCAGTCCTTCAGTCCTCTTCACTGAAGGACGAAGTGGATCGGTGCCAGAAAGAGTGTACAGACACTGACCACTATGCTGCGTACATACATGGAGGGAAGCTGAAGGAAGGCACTGAGGAATCGTTGTTAGTGTGAGGGGGTAAATTAGGAACATGAGTCAATGCCAGGAGTTGCTTAGACACTGACCACCTGATGGAGGGTTGGGTGCAAAAGAAAAGGAACAAATCATTGATGGGGGATAAAAGGCATGCAAATGAAGGTGAAATGGTAGGCCTGAAGGATTCACTGAGGAGGAAAGTGGGCCTTCCCTTGGGAAAAGGCCATAGCTATTGACCATCCTGCCAGGTTGTTAGAAGATGGATGGAAGAGCTACAGAAAAAAGAACATGATGATGGAGGAATAGCTCATTGGGCCAGAACGTCTGTCCTGTTCCCAGGATCTGCTGGATTTAACTGTGCTTCAGTGACCATCAATGGTAAAGATGTCTGAGTAGAACAAGTTGATGTCTGTCCATCTGACTGGTGCTAAAAGCTTACTGGTAGACTGGTTTGACACCACCTAATGTATACAGTTTAGATAACAGAACTGTATTAATTAATGAATCATTTGACAGGAAATAATCCATTATTATTCAACTATTTTTAATCATTTGATTTTTTGCTTGAAAATTTGATGGTTCTGGGTTCTTGAGTATTAGAATTTGGTGCTTTACTTGGTCTTACATGATAGTAAATTGAATATTTTTGGACTATTTGTTGAACCAATGATATTGATGACATCACACTGTCTTGTACCATGTTGTAATTGGCATTTTTCATTGTTTTCTGATGATTTATAGAACATATGATTAGCTGATTGAACAATCGGCAGATTGAAATCGACGCAGTCATACAAGGCCATGCAAAGTCACATACATCAGATTTTGATAACAATGAGCCATACCCCACTGTTCCATCTATTATTTCACACAAAGTTCTACACATGTAAACTAAACATGTGACTTGTTTTGTTTCAAAGATTTGCAATTCCCACTTTTTTTTTTTTTTATCACATCTAACTCTTGTACCAAGGATTTTAAATGCACGTATGCGCATGCAACTTTTAAATATTTTGTTAACTTTAAATTCTCTTGGAATCTATTTGATGACAGAATTATGTAAAACAACATTTCTTTATTTCTTTATTTTCAAAAATAGCCCTTTGAGATGGCCCATCTTATTTTCGAGTAGGTCCTAATAAATAATTCAAAGAAATCAATGTCATAAAACATAATATGATAATGTCATCATGATGCAATTTCAGTTAGAGTTGAAAAACTTCTTCTGAAACATGTAAAGCAAAAGATTTTTGGATGTTTTTTGCACAAGCCTAAATTACAAGACACACCCAGGTGCCTGTAAGCCTCCAAACAATATTTTACTAAAGCAGGAAATGTTCCAGTCCAGTAATAGTTAGGCTTGTTCCAGTAAACCTAACTGACTGGTCACACCACATCTTTCCTTAGAGAGCAAATATTCACTAATGAAGTGTCCAAAATAAAAGAAGAACTGAAGATGCAGCAGTATTGATATTACATTTTTTCTCTGTTGGTTTGGCAAATTTCTTTAAACAGAAATTACATTCTAAAAAAAACAACATGGACAAACTTCCAAACCACTTGGTAATTGTTCACAACAGAATGTAATTTCTCATTCATTTCATCAAATTGCAAATGTCTTAGTATATCATTGCAAATGATTAAGTACAGGTAACACAGTTAGATTGCATCTATCACAATTTACAAGTGAATATGTCTTGATAATCTAAACTGATCGTTGATTCTTACCATGAATACCATAGCTTCACAGCATTTGCCTAAGTATTCAAATGTTTTCAGAAAACATAACATTTAACAAGCACATTGGTATTTTTTTTTATTGATATTGAACAGTAAGTTCAACCAGATGTGCGTGCAAAAAATAAGACACATCAATTCCATAACAAATAAATGTGACTTAGGCAGAATATGCCAGGACTGCAATTTTTCTCTTACATATAAATATAACGATAACATAAGTTGTGTTACTTGTCTAACGTTAACCATGCTGAATCATTTATATTTGAATTTGAATTGCTAAACTTGAATAATTGCATTGAAAAACTGAATTTGAAATTTGATCCTCACTGAAAATGCAACGTTCTACTGTATATATCTTCACATTCAGTTCTCACAGTTCAATTTCAATTTACTGTGTGACAGACATCCAGGTACTTGAAGGATGAAAGAAGAGCAAGAGCTTGATTGCTATTATGTATAGATATAAAGAGAGTTGAATTTTCAGGGAGGATCAAATGTCGTTTCTTCCTTGGTTGCATGGCAAAGGAGAATATACAGTACACTGTGATGTGGATGAGAATCTGTGTCCAGACAGACAGCAGTGTGTGGATGGCCAGGAGGGTGAGGACAGTGACCAGTGACCTTTTTGTTTATGTGTTTATACGAGTGCAATGTGTGATGCCAAGTTTTATATACAATTTCATTCTGTTAGCTAGACAAACAAACTAGTACAGTAACCAATGTCAATGAAAGACTGTGCTAGGGATATTTCAATGGTCCTCTACCATAGTGACAAAACACCTAAACATTTTGACTTGTGGTGCTTACACAATGCCAAAGACATGATGCATTTTGGGGACACTGAATATTTATATGAGAAAGAAGCTTAGTTTTGATACGAGTGAACTGTTTTGGAAGAGATATGAGCTTTACAGGTGAATCATGGTGTTGTGCTGAACCATCCAGGTTATTTTGATAAAAGCAGTGTTGAGAACATCTGGTCTGTTTCAAGAAATTAGCTAAAGCAATTGAGAAGGATCTTTGCATTTTTGGTAGCACTGACTATTTACATGGGAAAGGAATTTAGTTTTGGAGTACGAGTGAACAGTTTTTTGGAGAGATATGAGCTTTTGCAAGCGAGCTATAGTGTTGTGCTGAATAATATAATTTCTGTTTCAAGAAATGAGCCAAACCAATTGAGGAAAAAATGTAATACATTCTCCCTTTCTATTTTATAACTACATTTTTGCATCAGTCACTTAGCAAAATGGTCGGATTCCAGGTCAGGGCAGGGGTGGTGTAATACTGCAGCCAAAACTGATGGAAAATCATGCATTGATAATATGTTGAAACAGAGATTCAAAATAATTTTGGATTACAGTAGAATTAGTGACTAAAAAAGTGACTGCATGTTTTCTATTAATAAACTGTTACTAAATGGAAAAAAACACTCATCTGTTTCATTTGCTATAGTAGGCAGTAGATTGACAGCATGCTGATCTTTTTGCACTATTCATAGCACTATTTACTGTAAGTGGAAGTTAAATGAACTAAGAAGGCAGGGCTGATTTGTCACTTTCATGAAGCAACAACACGTTCAACTGATTCATTGTTTACACAGGAACAATCTATGGAGTGTGGACAAAATAAGCAAAAACATAGTCACAACTAAAATGTGCCAGTATAATTAACTAGAGCTGGGCTGCTTATCTCAAAACATGTTTTGCATTTGAATTGAAATGGCAGGTGTTGCTCTGTGAGTTTAGAAACAGCAGAGTCATCCTAAAAAACTGAATGAACTGCTCATCCCCAAACAAGAAACCACCAAATTACAACAGCATGCATCTAAATTTAGATCAAAGTCAGAGTTTTGGCTACAAGCAGTGGCCTGTCTGTTGCTTCACCAGCATTTCAGCAACAATATCTTAACGTGAAGTAGATACACATTGAAACATCATCACTGAAATGACTGTTGAAACAACTAAAGCTAGAACATATTAACTTTTAAACCAGATTAACATGATGTCTAGGTATGTTCTAACTTGAAAATCACTCACTCAGCGCTGCACAGAGGCCTGTCCTTTTCACCCTTGTGACCTCATTACAATGCAAAGATATCAATTTTGAGCTACAGTCACAGTTACAGTTACATTTTCCATTTCATTCCCTATCTATTGTCCTCAGCTGTTATCCTTTCTCACAGATAAAGAACAAGGGTGTACTTTTTTACTGCATATCTGATACTCAGATATGGAAATATCACGGTTTAACAGAGTCAGTGCCATCCCCTGCTAACTCTGTAATATTCAGTTCTTATATATAAAAGAACTAATTTACTCAAAAACAAATAAAAAAAAAGGCAACTAGATTAACTGCCATTTAAAAATTGGCCCATGTGCTAATCTTGTGGCTTTACTGAGAAGAGGTCAGAGTTTGTTGCTGCACTGACTCTAGATAATTTCTCATGCCTTTCTGCCAAACAGCTCACCCTCTTCTCCTCCTCAACTCCTACTCACTCTCATTCCTTTACATCTCTTTCACAGCCTTTTACCCTGTGTGTGTGTGTGTGTATGCATATTTCTTCCTGTAAAATGTTTGTAAGAAAAAAAAGGTGTAAATGTGTAAATGTCACAGGAAAGCGTTGCACTTCATGCAGAGAATATCACATGATAATCACATGAATCACTCTTTGATATATCATACTGAACTATTTTAGGAACTATGCTCCAGTTTTGTCACATTAAGCTAAATGTTAGATTTGCAATCTCGTGCTTTCTCACCACTTCCTTTTTAACAGCTCTATCTGGTTTTGTAAATGTATGCAAATTTACATGAAAGACATGAAAAGTAGAGGAGAGCAAATGTAGAAAATACTGTTGGTTTAATTTAAAGAAAGGATAAAAACAACATAAACTAATTATGGATGTGGCCAACTACAGTTCAGCATGCAGTTACAGTTGACTTTCCATATCTTTTCTGTTTTTTGCTTCATTTTGTTCTTTTGTTGGCTAAACAGCCATATCTCCCTGTGACATAACATCCCACACATAGAGTCAACAATTAAAAACTGGTATTTTCTGTATGGGGTGAGATTACTGTATGTGTATACTGTACCATCATATATTGTTATTATTTTATTAATGTTTTGTTTTTTTACTATCAATATTATTATAAGTTTTCCCCTGGTGGGACTAATAAAGGAACATATCTTATACTTATTTTTCTACCATCAACACATTTTTTATACTGTATATCATATCTGTGTAATATCTCTGCTTGCATTGTGGTTAATTCTACTCATAAATGAGCAGGACAGCTTAATGATAATAATGAATGTTACATTATTGTTTGTATTGCAGCAGTGTGATCAATAGTTTGATTTAACACACATTTCTCTCTAAATAACATTACTGGATATAAAATTACATTATTGATCTTATCTTTAAAGTGATACTCAAAAACTGCCCTTGCTCTCAGTTATGCTGAAGTGGAGGGTGATCTTAAAGAAAATGCGAGAAAAGGGCAAACAGACCACATTCCAGCTCAGCTACTAATTTTAAATACACATAAGGACTCAAACACCCAAGAGAATTATGTTTCATGATATAGC
The DNA here is from genome assembly GCA_024605115.1 of Rastrelliger brachysoma. NCBI lineage: Eukaryota > Metazoa > Chordata > Actinopteri > Scombriformes > Scombridae > Rastrelliger > Rastrelliger brachysoma. Next base: position 11,312 of record JANJYP010039282.1, on the reverse strand, counting down.
TCTATATGCTTTTTCACATTAACGGCCCATCAACTAACACAATTTAAACCACAGAATACTATTTGATGAGATGAGAGTTCTATTAGAAAAAGTGTATGAAACCTGTCAACAATAGTCTTACACGCTACCATCGTGTTAGTTATCCGTGGAATTATAGTGAAAAGAAGCTTTCTCTTTCTGCTGGGGACCCTTTAGAAATGCAGGGTGTCCCAATACACCACTTAAGTAACCTCTGGTCTACATTGTAGGTAGGCAGATGTTAATAACAACAATAACAACAACAACAAGAACTATAACTATTATTAATACTATACGATTTACATTTGAATTAAAGTATTCCCCATTATTTTGAACACTCCTTGGAAGTCCCTTAAGGTTCCCTGAGAGTCCCCGAAACTCACTTTGAGGAACGAGTAAAATAGCTAACTCAATTATGAGTTTACGTTACACCTTTAAATACCCCCTCCCTACACTCCACGCGGACTATCTGCGATTGCGCGCGCGTCAGCTCCCATTGGCTGCCTGAGATAATCGGTCAACAGGAGAACTAGAGGCAAAGGGCAGCATGTTTACAGCTATTTACTGTCACAGTTAGTTCGTTTCAAACGATTAATTCCCCTAATTTGATTTTTTCGTGTGCGTCGGATCCACGAAGCTCGTTCCGAGACCATCGATAATGTTTCTGTGTGGTGCAGCTCGGCGGTCTGCAGCGGCTCTGGATCAGGCTTTCAAGTCACCGGGCTCATTGCTGCTGCAAGTCAAAGCAAACAGACTGACGGACGTCACTTTTACATTACGCAAGAACAACCACACGTTGCAGGGATACCGGTCTCTCTGTGTTGGTTCAACGCTTGCGCACCTGAGGAAGCAACAACTGGGCCCCGTGCAGACGTGGGACCCATCGCCTGGCTTCATAATCACAGACTGCAGGAACTTGGACCGAGCTGCGACTGTCTCTGCTAATCTGTCTAGAAGTCTGCAAAGTGAAGGCAGTCATCCTGATGTATTCAGGTTGCCGCTCATTCATGCAAACAGGCGCCATATCAGCAGAGGGGGGCAGGCGCGTAGCGTTTTGTTTACAGGTAACTGGGGGGTCTCCACTTTGAGTCCACGCTGCGCCACCGGGACCATGACTCAAAGCAGAGCTTCATCCACGGACGCGAAGAAGGAACAGACGGCTGACAGCTACAACAAAGGGGTAAACGAAGCTATTCAGCTCAAGTGTTTGTCTAACTCCCAGTGAGCAGTTAATTTGAGCTCACCGGTCACAGCGGGTTGTGTTCAGCTACTGGTGAGCACCCAGTCTGGGTCTCTGTCCTGGTGGCGTCAGGAACGATGATAAAACCATGAAATATGTAAGCAGCTGCCCAATAGACCTACTTAATTAAGTACCATCATGTAAGCAGGCAGGCTTGTTATACAACACGCCGTGACGCGCACAGCAATGCGGGCTGTCAACATCTGTATGAAACTCCCAGTGGCCCATGCATAATTGAGCTGCTTTCATAACTTGAATGTGAACCAGCATGAGTGTCATTTACTGAGTTGGGAAAGCCCAAGCTGACTCTGGCACTCTCACTGCCACTGACAAAAAAGAGTCTGGACAGGGAGAGAGAGTCAAACTCAGAATGAGTCAGTTTGTCCAAAATCACCTGATTTACATAAGTAATGCAAATTCAGTTTAGCACTTTCCCATGTGTTCAAGCTAATAATGCAATAAAACAGTAAATCAAAAGTGAAAATTGAATTGTTCACCAGAGAAGATTTATAAAAAAATATTCAGATTTTTTTTTCTCCAAAAAAATCATTCAGTAGCTAAACTTAGTCCTTCCTCATTAAAAACTCCAGATTATAAATGTTTAACTGCTGGAAACAAGATGTCTCAGATTACAGTGTAAAGTATATTTTTAGTGCTTGTGCACCTATGTTTCAAATTTCCACATCCCATTTGTGGAAGTTGCATACTGGATCACACTTGGCTCCAAACTAGATGTGATATGACAAATCCTGCTCATAGATGCATGCCTTATTTTGAATTTGATGAACTATTTGTGTTTGATAAAATGACAGTTAATGGTTTTATTATCATAGAGTAAATATCCATGTTTGGGAAGAGCTTGAACCAGTAATCTTTAGCGTTTCCTGCTCAGAGCAAATCTAGTTACAATTCTTTAGCAAAAACAAAGTTGAAGGATCTTAATCGTTATATGAGATGGTTTTGTACAGTACACTGAAAATAGGCTGTTCGGGCTCATTTTCAAATATAAGGCACTATTCTGACATTTTAATGAAGTGCTGTTATCTCTAAATAATACACTTAATTCTGCATCTTGATGCCATAGTTTGACTCTCTTCATTTTAAGACCATCTAACTGTAGCTTTTGTTTCGGCCTCTGACAGGACGGGTTGACCACGTAACCATTTCCACTGTTAGTGTGTGTGTCTTTGTCTGTGTTTGCCTGCCACTGTGACTTTGCATGTCTGCATGTGTTTTCATGCCTCTGAAAAGCTGTTATCAGACACAGCAGTCCCACTGTTCCCCTCCTCTACACCCTCCCTGGCACAACTCCCTTTGGCCGCTCACTCACATGACCCTCCCATGCTGCTGCCTGCCTTTACTTTTAGCTTGGCCTGACTTGCCTCTGAAAAGCTAAAGGCCAGTTCCCTCGCCCACAACGGCCTTTCTATTATCCATTGTTGACAGGCCAGTGAATACGTCACTGAGCTATGGCTTCACCCAAGAGGTGCAGGCCAAAATTTAGCAAGACAAATTACAGACAAGACCAGAGTGTCTTTTTATCGTGTACTTCTTCTTCATTGTTTTTGCCCTCTTGATTAATTGTCTGACTCAGGCCCACAAAGAAAGTCAGTCTGAAACAAGTGGAAAAAGATATGAATGAAAGTTACTGTATGTAAGACATATTGCCTGTTCTCCATTCACTGCCTTGTGCAACATTTGCCTTGAGCAGTTTTTTTTCCTGAAACAGATTAGCAGCATACACTAGTCATGAGAGATCTTGAATGTGCCTTTGCTGTTGCACACTGTTACCTCTCTCCAATGTGTTACATGCAAATACCGGTATCTCAAAGACAGGTTTATCATTGGGATGATTTCATGTTTGAAAGCAAATAAGAAGAGAGGGAAAGAGAAGAAGTTATGAATAATGTTTATAAAATGGATAATTATACAATATGCAGTTTAACTGAAGCTGTCAATCCTTGATTCATGGCTACATTATGTATGTTTTATGGTTTGTTTTATAGACAAGGTGCATATTAATTTATTTTTTATTAAGTATTTTCTAATCACAGAGATAAGACATCTCTTTGACATACTCCTTAAAACACATTATCCCTATGGTTGTTACACTGTTTCTTATTTTCTAGTATCTGCGATAATGACAGTGTTGGCACACATAAACACATTTCCCATCAGCCTATATTTTGTTGTCAGAGTTCAGGCCGACCTTGACTTAATAGGTTTCTACAATGATACATTTCTCATTAAAGGTGCTATATTTAAGAATAGCCATGGCGTGTCCTGTCTTGTAACACCACTTTTTACCTCAATAGGTGACAGTGAGTCACTGTAGTGTTCAGTGTAACATAGGAAGAAGTTGTGCTGCCAATGGAAGAGATTTTAAGCCAGGCTAAAAGCTGTTGTAATTGTTATTAATTGTTGTTACTATTATGTAACTATTAAGATTTAATTTTTTTTAGGTGAGAAAGGAAACATTTAAACTCCCAATATTTGTTCAGCTTATCTAAATAATGCCTGTTAGGAAATTTGCTCCAGTGTTTATGGTTATGTGAGAATCCATCTCCTGGCTATAATTCTCTGTAGCATTTGTTACGTTGACAACGCAATAGCACAGATTCACTGTGAACAATAGGCTTCTTCATCCTCTCATGTTAGACTGAGGGTAGACTGGACACTACAGGGATTCACAACCACTTCTTTAAGTACAAAGGGGTATTATGAAACAGAACAGGCCAGGACTATTCTTACATATTGCACCTTAAATAAACCATAGAAGGTTGTACTTTTAAGATGTCTCAGCTACGTTGGTACTAATATCAATATTTAGTCTAAAATAAGTGGTGCCGTACTGGCCTGAGCTATTTCCTGTTTTCTCACAGAGGGATTGTGTTACTTCCTGGCAGAGGAATTATTTGGACAACTTGCCTCAGATGGAAGCACTGGACACAATGCCTGAAGCTTTTTACTGTCCCATTTCAGTTCAGCAACCCTGGGCAATAAAGCTGAAATTGCAATTCTTTTCACCCAGTATCCTCAATAACAATTGTGAACCCGTAGTTAATCAGAAAAGACTTTGTAAAAAGATATTTGGCTATAACTGCATTACTCCATCAGGGTGATCAACTAAATTTATGATGATATGATGAGACAGTCTATGAGTGACATGTCATATGTGAAGCCTCCCACAGTTTCTAACTACAGTGCTAGAAAAAATGTAGAATGCCTGCTCCACGTCTGTGTTTGAAAACTAAATTCACTACCTACACTATCACATCTTAACTGAAATAAGAGGTTTTGTATCATATCCTTGGAAAGTGTAGAGTGTGTGTAAAAACACTAGTTGTGTATATCATATTTAGACAACATCACAACACTGACTTAATAATGTACTTAGTACTGAGATATTAGTATTATAATTAATTAAAATAATGTCTAAAAAATTGGACCGCAACTAACCATTATTTTGATTGAGTTATTATGTTGATTAATCAATTAATCCTTTGGTATGTAAAACATCAGAAAATAGTGAACATTACTGTAATGAGGTCACAGGTGATGTCTTCAGATGTATGGTTCAGGTCCAAAATATTCACTACTACTACAAACAAAAGCATCACATCATCAAACTCGAGAAGCTGAAACCAGCTATTTTTTGAAATTGTTGTTCAACAATTATTACATTTTCTGGCCATAGACTAATCAACTTAGTGACTAATTGTTGCAACTCTAAATTGTAGAATGCTACAAATCCTTGTTTGCTCAATTTAATACTGAGTACATTAAGTGCTAATTTAATTTTGCCTAAGATTAAAGTGTGTGCTCTTGTAATTAAAAAAATGTTAATAGGGGTAATGTTTGTGTTATTATTATTATCATCATCATCATCATCAGCATTTCTTACATGTATTTTTAAAATCTCTATCTTATTTGATATTTTGTAGACTGTCCTCAGGCAGACAAGCACCATGTTGAATTTCAAGCATAGTGCAGTTTTAAATGATATAATTCTTAATTCAATACATTGCACCCATCTCATAATTTTTCAGGCTTACAAATCCTTTCTTACTTTAATCCCTGATCACTTTACAGGTTCTTATGATTAGTTAAAAACAGATCCCTTAAAGCTTTAACCAGAGGGAAGATTAAGTTAACATACATGCTGTAATACACACATACTGTAGGTTTACTCTGATTGAATGGACATTTGACTTGCGGAACAACAATGTACTGCTGCAGCTCAATCTTCTGCTGTGTTGTTCTCATTGTTGTGCTTCACTAATCTGTTTTGTTGCCGGCACACACTGGAGTGACCTGCCTGCTCCCTGCTACATGTCAGACAGCTGAATTGTGTCTGGGGCTTGTTCATCTTGGAGAGTGGTGTGTCTGGAGGTCACAAACACAGTAATGTGTTTTTGTGTGCTTATGAGAGGCTCTTTGTGTGTGTGTGTGTGTGTGTGTGTGTGTGTGTGTGTGTGTGTGTGTGTGTGTGTGTGTTTGTGTTTGCTAGAGAGACTGGGTATGAGTGAGTATGTGAAAGCGTGAGTGTGTGCCAAAGAATTACCTAAACCACACAGTAGTAGTCTATGTGTAGTCAGCTGACTCAGCTGCACTATGAATAGAGGAAGCTCATAAAAAGGTTCCGACTTTGACTGTGTTCTATACATGACAACACATATATTTCTCCATCTGACCTAAAAAAGATGCATGCTGTAGCTCAGTTTTGAACAAAATGCCTCCAACATGCACATTTGTTGACTGAGAGTCTTTATTTAAGCACTATGAGTGTTTCAGTGAGTCAGTAATACCCTGCAAATGCAAACAGCAATAATCCATTTGACTAAGATTTTCATTGACTGAACATTGTAAATGCCATTAAATTACTTTTAGCAAGTCTCTTATTAATAAACATGGTCAACTCACATCAAGTGGACAGAAAAGTAAGATAATTGGTTGGTTGCAGAGCTACAAAAATTGGTCAGTCAGTTGGCAACTATTACATTAATTGCCAGCTACTCAATTGTTTTTGTTATTTAAACAATTACTGAAATTCCCTGACTCTAGGTCCTTAAATATGAATATTGCCTGGTTTCTTTAGTCCTCTATGACACTAAACTGAATACCTTTGGGTTGAGGACAAAGATGGAATGTTTGTGGACATTATCCTAGGGCTTTTGGAAATGTTTAATTTAAGAAACAATTAACAGATTAATCAATAATTAAAATAATTGTTAGTTACAGCCCTGCCATTTGTGTAAATCCAAAATACATTCAAGTCTTATGGCCTCAGTTAAATCATCTGGAGGAGGTGTAAAGTCTCCGTCTTGTAGCTCGTCAGTTTTGTAGTTTGACTCAGCCCTCGGAATACTAATGTCAAGTGTCATGATTTCGTATGCTGAATGGAAACTATACTATACTTGCAATTTTAATCCACTTCCTCTTTGCCCCCCTACCCTTCCCACCATTGATCAGAAGTTCTGTCTTCTTACAGACACGCTCGCTCCCTCTGCTTCCCATAGCACCAATAATTGATTCTCGATTCATCCTGTTGTTTCATTTCACCCTGTTCACTCCCTCCTATTTTTTTCCTGCTCTCTATTCATCCAGGATGCACAGCATTTAAAGGAGGCCTCTCCCACCACCTCTTCATCTACTGTGAAGGACTCAGGGGAGCCTGAACCAGAGGGAGGCAAACTCAGCAAGACCCAACAGCTAAAAAAAGTCTTTAAGGAGTATGGAGGTGTAGGAGTCTCCTTTCACATCGGGATCTCCCTCATGTCCCTAGGAATGTTTTACCTTCTTGTATCAAGGTAACAAAACATCAGATTATTAAGACATCACACAGTTTCACATCTGTGGATTAAATATTTTTATTGTGTGTTTATATACAACCTTCACCATCAAAAATGTGATCAGTAGCAAGTCAGTCCATGAATTCAAGATGAATGCTGTCTCAGGAACTAGATCACTTCAACACCTTTTAAAGAAGAAAATCTCCTTGTAATGCAATGCTGGATGAATTCTAGCGATTTGTCACTTGTTATTCCAACGTGTTATTCCAAGTGTTTAAACACCATGATTTGCTGAGAATCAAAGATCAAAAGGATATACTGTACTAATGCAAAGCAAGTTTATGAAAACTTATTTGTACAAGAAGAGAGATGCATTTCTGTACTTGTCCATATCAGCTACACCTCACCTCGATGCAACATATTCTAAAAGAATTTTTTTGTGAAAGTAGATTAAGCAAGCTGAAGGGACACTATGTAATAGACCACAGCAGACACAAAATCACTCAGCAATACATCAAGTGTCACTTACTGATATTGTCTAGCAGCATGTCAGAGCATCAGAGTGTAAAATTTCCTTTAAACTTAAGCAGCTCCTAGGAAATTACTAACCTGTGAGTTGCTTTTACACAGATGAACACAAAATGTCTGACACAATTTGGTAACAAATAGGACATATTTATATAAGAGTACAAGCTCTAGAAACTTCCGTGATTTTTTAAGATTGCACCGTAAAAAGTGTGTGTGTGTGTAAGCTGTCTGTATCAGTGAAAACATGGAGTAGAGGTTAATTGATTTGGGTTTTTTTTCTCAACAAGCAGAATGGATTCAATAATGAAATAATAAAAAGAGTAATAATAAAATAATAATATGTGTGTATGTATGTGTGTATATACACATACATACACACAACTGGTGTTGAAATACTATTCGCTGAATCAGACAGACACAAATCGTTTTGAGCTCATGAATAAAACAAGTTCATCTTCTTTCCTTACAAGTGTTCTAGAAGTTTTAACTTCACAAGACATGCAGAATGTAAAATCTGTGACACTATATTCATATATTTTTTGCATTTTGTAGCCTTGTTTTGGTGGTAACAGACCAAAAGCAGAACAGTTTTGGCAATTATATCCATTTCAGATAATTTTCAGGCCTGTTTGTCCATCAGGCAGTATGCCAGGAGTCTGAATACCAGAGAGTTGGCAGAGATTATCTGACAGCTTGGAGATTTCCTCATATAGCCAATAATGACCCCTGAACTGAAAACTGACTCTGTAGCCAATAACCTTTGAGCATTATCACTGTGCGGCCAAACAGCCCAGGCATGTGGCCCGTTAATACAGTGCTGTGTGCTGGGTAAACAGTTGTCAGGGAGCAGTCGGATTCTCATATTAACTGACTAAAGTTTGCTCAGTGCAACAGAGCTGTTAATGTGAGAGAGAAAGACGTTCTATTGACTGAAGGATCTCTAAGCCTCATGTTGACACTCTTTCTCTATTTATTTCTCTGATGAAAATGCCACAAGTCTACAAAACCTACAAAAGTATGTCTCATAAAGACAGTGACACATGTAGTTCGTTAGACCCTCTCTGAATTATTTGATTTCATTCAGTTCAATTTGGATGCCTGTTATGCTAATGTCACAAGTTTAAAATGGGTCAAATAGCGGGGAAATGAACGATTATGAAACATTCCTTATTAAACACAGCTCCCTCTGGTGGAGTTAAATGTGAATTGCATTTCTAACCTGTTTTTCTGTGTCATTTGTCTCCCTAGTGGGATCGATATGGCGGGACTGCTGTGCAAAGTGGGCTTCAGCGAGACTGTTGTTCAGTCTAAAATGGCAGCAGGAACCAGCACCTTCGTCTTGGCGTACGCCATTCATAAACTCTTTGCTCCTGTTCGCATCAGTATCACTCTGGTGTCCGTGCCTCTCATTGTTCGCTACTTCAGAAAGACTGGACTCTTTAAACCACCCACACCTGCACCATGATGACCCCCTCTCTACTCCTCATTAAGCAACAAACATCCTGACTGTTAATGATTGTATGGTAATTAGAATGCCTCTTAAGTATCCTTTACTCATTTTGATTCAACTAGAAATGTCTTTTATCAGTTGTGAATTCAGATGAAAACATCCCCAAACTTGCTCCTACATAAGCTCCAGTTGTAACAATCAAATGTGTTGAATTGTGTTACTGTAGGGTAAAAAAAATAAGTGTGACAGCTCTCTAAATATGTGTATGTGGGGTCATGTCTTGATGCATTCCAAAAACCTGAATTAAAGGCTTAAAAAAGGTGAAATATGTATTGTAAAATCAGGAGGTATGATCAGGGATTTTAAGTTAGTCCTAAGCTTTTTCAGTAAGCAGGTTTGACTCAATGCTGTGAAGGTTCCCCATGGGGACAAGTGGAAAAAGCTGAGCTCTCCACTGTTCCCTACAGTATAAGCTGACTAGGCCATGTTCTGGTATTGTATGAATCAGCAGAATAATTCAGGTTCTCTCTGTCTCCTACCTCTCTCATTTTCTTTACCTAACTCTTCTTGTTCACTCCACTCTTTGTTTTCTTCTGTTGTTTTTGCCTTTACTAGTTTCTGCTCTCAGTCTCTTGCTGTGCTGCCCCCCCCCCTTCTTTCCTCCTTGATGTCTAATTTTCCAAATGCCACTGCCCAAGCAGTAATTGCTTGTACATTAATATTTGAGTGAAGCTGATTGTAGTTTATTGCAAGCTTTGGATGAAGAATATTGATCAGAGGTTGTTTTGTGTTTTGTTTTTTTCCCAATTGAGTGGAATTGTATTTAACTATTAAAAAGGGATATTCTCTTTTATATTTGGTGTGTTTTTGTTACAAAATACCTGTCATACATAGTTAATTTGATCACATTTGCTAACATTATTTGCCGACAGTTTGTAATTGATGTTTTTTATATATACAATGGATCAAATTGCTATGTGAAAGGGACTGCTTGTAGTGACAAACCCACAGAGAACTATCACCTGATTCTGCAGTTTGCCATAGCTCTCAGCCTTTTAGCAGCTTCCAGCTCATTGTTTTTTGTCATGTAACTGTTTTAATTCAGTTCACTGCTCTCATCAGCATTGTTTCGAGTCAGAACAAGGATCTGTTCAACATAAAAGCTTTGATAAACACTACCTGCTCAGTACCAAACAGCAGATGAACAGAGTGGAGAGGAAGCAAACTAGTGTTTTCAGCATTCAAATGTTTATAAGTAATCATTTGATGGATAATTTTTCTCAATGGAAAAGATCTACCAGAACCAGTTAACTTCAATTTGGACAATGCAGATTTCATGTGAACACATTTTCATCCAGGACCAAAGACAATTTGTACTTTCCACTGTGCATGAGGTCCCAGAACACTAAGAGGAAGTAAAGGAAACATCTCATGTACATTTTTCATTTTTTTAAACTGGAATTATCAAATTATTGCTTTATTTTTCAACCTAATAAATGTAATGCTCTGTAAAACAGCTGTTTAAAATGGCACCTATTTGCACTTCCTGTTTTTATCCACACTGGGGAGCTCCTGAACTACAAATAAATTGGTGTTTTTTTCCCCTCTGTGCCCCTGGTATAACACAAACTCTCATCTCTCATGAGATTGAATGCTTTTGTACTCTAACGTCTGTAAGATAGATACTAGCATTACACCACGAGAAGCGACACCATTCCTCATACATCTCACAGTTCATATCGTAAAAATAATTTGTAAACTTCTCAAGTGTCGTTCAATATGACGGATCTGATCATGTTACAGTGCAAATTCTGTGACATAACTAATATAAATATGAAACAAACGAGCAGAATTCTTCATCGCAGACACAGTAACTGAAGACTTGACGAAGGCTGTTGTGATATTTACTATTATATGTTTGCTGAGGATTTGGGTCATCAAATAGTTTTATTCCTCTTAAGAACTCATTATTCCAGGCTGTATTTTATCACAGCAGGTTGGGTGCCATCTTTCCTTTCCTCCCTCTCTCTCTTTCCTTGAAGGTTTGACGGGTCAGCCAGCACAGTGAGCAAGCCTCAGCTGGTGTGGTGTCCCTGAAGATCTNTGTGTGTGTGTGTGTGTGTGTGTGTGTGTGTGTGTGTGTGTGTGTGTGTGTGCGTGCATGTGTGCAAGAGAGAGTGTCTTGGCCTGGTAAATAATTCAGCCAGGGGAGTTGTATAAGGAGAAGTAAGAGTGCATGGTGGTCTGTACCAGATATCAACTCTGGTTTTCAGGAGTGGGAGCA
>JANJYP010039278.1:0-51750 GCA_024605115.1 Rastrelliger brachysoma | reverse complement strand
CAGTGCACTGACTATGATTCCATCCAAGGAAATTTAGTTTTTGCATCACAGCATGGATGAGAAGAATTTTTAATTAGTAGAGCACCTACACAGTGTATATTATATGTAATGATTATTACATTTCAAAAAAGTTAGCTATGGCACAGAGTTGCATGCTTGACTGTCATCTGTTAGTATGTGCACAATATTATGAACACCAGTGTGCCGTTTCCATTTTAAATATTGACACAACTTAATATTAATTCTGTACATGAAATAGCTTAATATCATATCACTGTTAGGTGCAAATAAATGAAAAAGTAAATTTAAAAAAAGTAGAACATTGTTTTGCTGTTGCATAAACTGCATAGTGTAAGGCCTGTATACTGTACACTGCTGCAAACTGGTCTAGATATGATGCAAAAGTTGTGTGTGTAGTAAAGAGTAAAGCTGTTTCACACACCAAACTAACATAGCTGTTTTCCCCTCCTTAGCCCACTAGATCCTCATCTGAGAGCTCCTCTTCCAGACCAGGCTCATGCACTCCAGGAAGTCCCAGTCGCACTATCTGTGTAAGTTATGATTACCATATCTGCTCAGCATCTTCTTCCCTGGTGCACAATTCACTGTGGGTTGATTTACATTTCATCTATCCATTATTCATACAGGGGAATCACATCAACAAAGTGTCTCTCTATTTTGACAGTAATTGAAAACACACATTTAGGTGAATAGGTAATGTGGGAAAAAAAATTAAAAGAATCTTACATTCCTCTGTAAAGACATTTTTCAACTTTACCTTGACTGATCGGAACTAGTTTTTTTTTGTTTTTTTTTTGTTTTTGTGAGAGAACAATGACATTTCAATTGTGGTTGACTGATGATGAGCCCATACCATTTAAAATATATCAATTTAATCATTAATAAACTGAAAATCAACCACACATTGAATAAAATTTTAATTTATCTGCTTCATTAGTTTGAATGAATTAGCAATTCAGATTGCATTTGAATTTGTATTCTTTTCAAATGCAGTGCTATCAATATTATTTTGCATTCTCTGCCCAGTCAAAATCTGTGATCACCCTATTGGTTTATGGTACGGAATACACTTTACCCCCAACATAACACCTCAAAACGTGAGCCATAACCAAAGTTATTGAAACAGTGAATGATGTCATAAATAATAATTTTACAAGCTAATACAATCTCTTCAATTTACCAAACTCAGATCAACATGGTGTTGTGGGATTAAAGTTTCATTCCTCCCTGAAGTGATGTAATAAGTGACCTTTGACCTTCCACTTGACTTAATCGTGCTGTCTATTCCCTCTGTGTTTTCATCCTCCCCACCCACATCCTCCCCTCTCCTCCCTCTGCTGGTCCCAGGCAAAAGTAGATAATGAGATCATTGATTACCGAGACTTAGCAGCAATTCCCAGAGTCAAGGCTATATATGATATAGAGCATCCTGATATGATATCCTATAAGACTGAGAGCGACAACTCCTCTGCTTTGGACAACAAAGGCAACAGACAGGACAGGCAAAGCTCTGCAGAGGTAATGTCATTCAGTGCTCTGCATTATACTTAGTGATATGTTTGTGTGCCCTTAATATGGTGGGGTTTTTTTCTTGGTTTGGCTTAAAGCAAGTGAAGTGTCACATTGTTGCTTCGATATTTAACTTTGTTTCACCAAAAATACACAAGAATGCCTATGTCAAAATCTTGGCATATGTATCAGATATTACTCCCTACCTACATTGAGCATTTTTTTCATTTTATTACTTATGCTCCCATAAAGTATTAATGTGGAGTTAATTCATAAAAAAAACTACTTAATTAGTTAAATGTGACTTGGGATAATTTACCAAAAGTAAATATATTTAAATCCTTTTTCCTATTCCTTTCATATTCATCCTCAACTGAAAACCTCATGCCTCCAGGTAATTTTTCATGTTTTAAATGAAGGATTGCAGCATCAAATATAATATATGTTTTATATTTTTATATAAAATCTTAAAAATCTTAAATATTTGTCTGAATAAATTTAGTTAAGTACAGTAGTTAGGACAGGGTTGGTTACCTACACATTTAATGAGATTGGAGTCATAAGGTTTTCACTTGAAATGACAATATGTTGGATTTCTTTCCAATTAACAAAAATGATTGATTCTGTCAATACACTGATTTATTTTTGTTCCTTTTAGTCACCAGGAAATGTATCTGAAACCACAGAGGTAAGTATTTTTTATTTTGTAGCAGCAGTTGTCAACAGTGTTAGAACAGGTTGAAGTGTTAAAATCACATGTATGGTACTCTTGCACAATCATCGCAAACACATATTTCCATTACTTTCAAGGAGAGCTTTGAAATGAGAAAGTGCATACCAAAATCTACAAGCCACGGATCTTTTGGAGTTCATGGGCCGTACAATCGTCACAGTTACACTCCAACTCTATCGAGATCACCACAACACTTCCACCGGCCGGGTAAGAAGAGTAAAATCCTCTCTATCTTCTTATCACCTTTGCAATGACACTGATCCCCCTCTGCTGACCTTTTCTCTGTTTCACCACCTTTGACTCTACAACTCTGTCCCTGCACTCCTCCCATTTGACCTCATCTTCCCTGGAATAATGAGCAGGCTTGATGCTTTCTCCTCCTTTATTCTCTGCCAACAAAGACACCTGCCCCACTTCCCCTTTATGTCACCACTTTCTCCCTCACACCAAAGGTAAGCTCCTGCTCCCATGCCACCCTTGTATGCACCTCTTCTCCCCTTCTGGCATTCTGCCACTTGCTATTATCTTTAATATTTCGTATTCAACACTTGCATTTAATGGAAACAGCACTTTGCGCAAGGGTCTTCTAGTTCTTCTAAAGTACTAGCAAAAAAAGTTCAAGAGTCAATGACACAAGCACAGGTGAATTGCACAGACACAAAAGATTTTTAAATTAAAAAAAAGAAATATATTTTCTTTCTTTTTCTTGGAAAAACTGAGCCACCTAGTGGTCAAAGTTTAGTGAGACTTCATTTTATAGCTTTAACAGACAACAGCTTACTCTACTATAAGTACTGTACCAACATTTAGTTGCTTCCTTTAAACATTTTACTCTTTTCCTTTCTTTTTTCTTTTCTGTTTTGCATTTTCTGTTTCATCATATTTTCTCCCTCCCCGCACCCACAGCTCACTAAATCAAATTCTTTCACGAAAAAAGTAAAACCTTTTAACAGCCTCGGAATCTGTGGTCTAAGCAGGTATTTATAACTTGATGGATTAGATAAATAAATACCTCTGTGCCTCTTCTTACTCACATCCCTGTAAGCTGTGTGTATTTATAGCAGGAATGAAGGTTCTGTGATTTTCTAAAGCCTGATTTATCATGTGTAAGGGATGAGATATGACAGGCTTTGAACCACACATAGCTGGTATGTGTTTTTAGTGGGAACTGAAGATCACTTGCAACACAAACAGAATCTGTTGGAACTTGATATCTGTATACAGTAGAGATTGGTGTGCAACTGAAATGAAGCATTAAATTCTTAAAATGATCACAATGATGAAACCAAGTTAATTTCAGAGATGTAACAATTACATGAAATCAAATCAAACATAGTATATTTAAGAAAAGCTTAATGCATTTTTGTAAATCTAACTAGTAATGTGTATACAGACACCATATTATACTATTAATTGATTCTGGACCCACTCTATACCGGTGGTCTGCATTGCCAATGTACTCTTTGTCATTTTTAGAGAAATTTGAGTTATCATGTACTAAAATAACATCTGTGATGTTGCCTTGTACCCAAATGCTCATTAATTCTATAGTATTGTTATCTAAGGTGCAGCTACTGTGTAATATTTCAAATATCTTCTGACCCTGCATTTTTTATATGTCTTTAGAACAGGGTTTCAACATGTACAGAAGGCCTCCAATTTACAAACAGCAAGGTACAGTACGACTGTTACATCTCTCACACGACCTTTTAAAAAGTTTCCATTAAAGCTGTTTGGAGAAGTTAAATATTATTATTAAGGCTATTGATTGTCATCTAAGATGTGTTATTTTAAAGAATGTGAAATGCAGCATAGTCTTAAAACAGTGATATATTTTCATTACCATTGTTTTTGTTTATTTTTACTTTTTGGTAAAGGTAGTAAAACATTATTATAGATATGCTGCACTTACTTTAAGATGAAGGCAAAATAAAGAACAAAAAAGACACTGTTTTGTCACAGTTCCATCCAATTGTACATTACTGATGCTATCATTGGTATATCTTGATGTTTTTGTTGTCAGATGACTGCTTTTTTTTAAAAAAACAAAAAAAGACATTAAGTGACTAAAGCATCCTGTTAGACAACTTTGGTTAGTTGGACTAAACACAATGGTAGCCAAAGACTATTTGTGTCCCTGAGCTGGATTTGACTCTCCAATGCCTCACTAGACATGTCATGTAAGGTAATGCAGCAGTGCTGTATCGCCAGTATATTGTATAAGGTATTTACTATAAGCTAGAGGTAAACTCCCTAAACTATAAGCTATCCCAGTCAACTGTTGTTAAGTATGTAAATGTAAAAGAAAGTTTTATTAAAAGTGTAAAAATAAAAATAGAGCAGTACCGAGAAGTTAGTTTTGCAGAACAATTAGCGAAGGGCTAAAAAAGTACTTGGCAAGTTATACTTTACTCACTAAGTCTGAGCTGATTTGGGCAAATAGCTGAGTCAGACTGTAAATCTTTATATGATGAGCTATTCTCTCTGCTGTTTCACTTTCACTCAGATCCAAATTCCTCTACATCCCAAACATCCTCTTTGCCAGGATATGGTCGAAGTGGCCTCAATCCGGTAAGAGCAACATAACTGATACCTAAGTCATTTCCTTGATTCATTGAACTGAATTTAGTCCAAATACACATATCTAGCGACCATCTGTTTAACCAATCCATTTAAGTAGATTTATAGTAAGCAGAGGTAACATTTCCTCAGAGAAATCAATAAGCCTAGACTACAGTGCTGTGTCTAGATTTTTAGGTCATGAAAACTGGAAAAAAAAAAAATCCACCCTTTATATGTTTGCTTCTTATTAAGCCACGGTCAGCTGACTTCTCCCAGTACAACGGTGACAGATTCAGAGGTAAATATGCAGACTCGTCTTCCCATTCTTTCATAAATGCTATTAATCATCCCAATCATCACAATACTTGAAAAAAAACTAATTGTGTGTTGCTTGTCTTTTCCTTTTTCCCCTGCCTTTCAGATTTTAAGGTATGTGAGAGGAACTGGCTGTATGTGATGTTGAATCCCTGGTCATTTCTCCTTTTTTACCGTGTGGTTTTCTGCATTTCTGAAGGATTGTGAGCTTGCTGTATGCATCAGCATGTTTTAAGAGGGATACAATCAACTCTGTTTTATTCTAAATTTGCACCTGCATGTTGCTTCATTAATCTATGTAATAAAGACCTAAGTTACTCTTTAACCATACATAAATACACTTTGATTGTAGTATTTGAACTATCCGGCTTTTAGCTCCTAAGTGATTCATCTTACTGAGACATTTTCCCATTGCATGTGTTTGCTTCATTCATTCTGTAGCTCTTCCATGATGGCCAACATCCATTAACACGACTGGAGAGAGGAATGTCTATGCCTAATTTGTTGGAGCCAAAAGCAAGTATTATTGTATATTTATGTTTCTATTCTATTCGTTTCTATTCTATTCTATTCTATTCTATTCTATTCTATTCTATTCTATTCTATTCTATTCTATTCTATTCTATTCTAGGCAAAGCTGCATGTGTGTTAGAGGAGAGTTTTCGGTGCAAATACTTGCATGTTCTGAATATAATCATAGCTGAGTCGATGGCACATATAATCACCTTTAAAGGCTGCATGCACCTAAGATTAACAAGATAACCCAGTGTAGTTTAGTGCTAAATTCTGGTTCCTGAGATTTAAAGAGTAACTCCATTATTTTCCTTCCTTTATACATTATACTGTCCATGTATATTATTACAGATACTATAGGTTATATAGTATCTGTAATCATCAACTTACAAAGCATTCTCAACCAGGCTTTGTTGTGTTAAGGTCTACCCGTATGAACTGCTGACAGTTACCAACAGAGGACGAGTGAAACTTCCCAAGGAGATTGACAGAACAAGACTGGAGGTCTGGAAGCATTCTTTGTGTGACACTTTTTTCCCCCCCAGTAAGAAATGTCATCCACATGTAAGCTTGTGGATGGATAGTAACTACCCAGGACTTTCTATCACTGAGCTTTTGTGCAGACTTTAAACAGAATCTTTAATCTTTCATTTTCTCCTGCTCCCCTCTACAGCGTCATCTGTCCCCGGATTCGTTCTATGAGATATTTGGCATGGAGATACAAGAATTTGACAGACTTCCGCTTTGGAAACGTAATGACATGAAGAAGAAGGCAAATCTCTTCTAAATGCTGCCTCATGCATGTGTCTGTTCATTGTTAATATGCAGTATATGTCAAATTCTGATGACTCCTTGTATTTATTTCTTTGTATTTGAACACAAATTAGAAATAGTTTGCCTGAACAGGACAAACTAGCTTTTGCAGGGACATAGTACTATGTTTCCCTATTAGTCTTGGTAGATTGTTATTATGAATGATGTTTGCATTTATAATACCTCAAAGCAGATGTGAAAATGAGTACTCAGTTTATTCTTGCTTTAGTCTTGGCTTTGGCAATAGGCATCCATTATAATTTGTCTATGTCAGCCCTGTATCCCCAGGAATTATGTTCATATTGGACGATTCAGCTGAATTCAATTTATTTGCCCATTCACCATAAATCCAACATGTAGCGTGGTATTTGTTTATCATGAAGTGAAAAGTATGAAAGAAAGGGCAAAAAGTGAAGTTTCTTCTTTGAGGCTTTGCATTGTGTTTCAGACCACCATCATGTTTATGTTCTTTTGTGACATTTATTAGTGAAGAAGGAGACATCTCTAACCTTCCTTCATCCTAACCTAACCTGAACCAAGTGATCGTTGTACTCCTGGTATGTTTTCACTCACCCGCTCAGCAAAATGCTCATATTCTGTATTGCCTAGGAACGATTGTGCAAAACCCTAAATGATATTCAGTGGCAAAGTTTTTGTGGACAACCAACGTCCTAAACATCTGCAGCTGATGCAACTCCGACATGGTGAGCGAGGTATAGTCAAGGTTAAGCACCCAAAATAAATCATAAGAATTTATCAACATGTACTTCAATACGAGACTGAATGATCATAAAATAAAGATTTCCATAAGCCACGAGCATCTGTGTATGTTTCTGCATGTCTACCTGAAAATAAAGACTTTAGAACACAGGCTGAGTTATTTAGGATGTTGCTAGTTATAAATGTCTATGACATTCACATCTAAAATGGGTGTGAAACAAACTAAAGTTAGATTGCTCCACATAAAAGCCTTTATTGACCATTAACATCACCCTTTTCTAATACCATGTATGTACTCCCATGGTACTTAATGTATGGTGCAGTAATTGAGTACCTGGAATGTGTATAACCTGACATTGATGGAGTCATCCCTGATAACTGATCTGTGTACATGTGTCATGTGTTGTTACTATGATACTATACTTTTCTTAATCAGTTGATACTTATTTTGGTTGCCTCCTGGTTACAAACATCTTTAAGCACAAAACTGAGACTTTGAGAATTTGGATTTTTATGTCACTAAATATATTTTCACTGCAAGGTGCTTTATTGGACAGTAAAAGAATAATTAAGATGATTTTACACTTTTGTTTTATGTATCACCTTCGCCTAGCTTTACTGTATGTTATACTGACATCATTGTCACAGCACCAAACCTCAAGCACCCTAAATAAACTCTTGCACTTCTTACAATTTGAGTAAATTAGTGACTTTTCATTGGCAGAATGAATGAGAATATGTGTTTTGTGGTGAACTGAAAATTTTGGTTGGTTTCCCATGAGAGTCTTACAGAGTGAAAGATAAATTGAAATCATTCTCATGTTGACTTCAAAGAACCTTCTCATGATGACAGACGCTGCTGATCTGCTGATCTGTTCTCTGCTGAGATACTGTCATGGTTATTACTCTCTCTGGATGCATTTCTTCAACAAATTTCTGTCACAATCAGGAATGAATATACTGTTAGACATACGACTGTGAATATGAAGCTATTGAAATTGTAATTACCTAACTTTCCTGTCCTCCTGTCAAATTTAGGAGATAGCAGCCCAGACTTTAGATGCACTGCTTTAAGGAAGAATGCAAGAAAGAGACAACCAAAGTTTCCACACACTCCTGTCAGTTCTATTTTTATAATGTAACAATGTTACCCAATCTAATGAAACAAATATGGTAATTTGATTTTCTTATGTGAGTCTAGGAGATTAGTTTTAGTAAGACTGACAAGTAAAACGCTGAACTTGATATTATTTCATAAAATCAGCCAATAATCTGATTTGGCTCTGACATATTTCTACAATTTAGGCCTACTTAAAAAAATTTAAATTTGGACCCACCCACCCATTGGAAGATTTAAGACCAACAGATGGTGCTCTCGAGCCTGGAAACAAATCACTCAAACACTGAAATGCTCACCATGTTTGAAATTAACACCTGCCAGACTTTATGAAAGCAGTATATCTGAGGCATCTTTATATATACTTGTATAGCTCAAATTGCTGTAGTAGTAGTAATCCTAGTGTAGAAATAGTATCAATTGCAATCCCTTTGGCAAACAGGATAATTTAAGCATGATAAATCATTAATCATAAATAATTAAACCATCTTAAAATGCATTACATTTATGTTTTCCATATTCTAATCATCTGTCATTATCAAATGTAGTCAGTTTAACAATTCTATTAAAGTGCTGTTTAATGTGTGTGGTTATAGTTTGCTGTGCCATGTATAAAACAGGAATGCATCTCACTTTCCAGGTGTCAAATGAAATGAATGGACTGATCTTCTATCACAAAGCTTATTTGCTCTTTTGTTTGATACTTTACTTCAATAGTAGGTCAAAGGTAAAGTCTGTTTACTCTTGAAGTATTATCAAGGTGTTAGAATGATGTCATCTTTATAGAAGCTCCGGTTTGGCTCATTTCCCACTTAGAAAGTCATGTCATGTATTTTGTTAAAAGCGGCTCAACTACCTTTTTTGTAAGCTGAAAAGAAATGTGCTGAATTGCCAAGAATAATAAATGTTTCGACAGACAGCTACCTTTCTTCTCTGGGTTCCTCGTCCTGTTGTGGATTTTGATGATTAACACACCAGCAAGAAAAACAAGTTTCAGCCAAAGAAATAACTTCTACTAATAAACATGGTAAGCTGAATAAATGTAGCCCACTGTCTGTCTTTTCATTTTGGAATGAAAAATATTAGCTCAGGCTAATACTGATATAATACGATTTTTGCATGGACGTTTGTATTTGTTATCATGGGCTCTTTAAAGGCCACCCAGCTTGAGCTAAAGTATGGGAGATTTTTCAAGTCTTTCTATTGGTTGTTTAAAGACACAACCCCGATTGTGGGAGTGTCCCTGCTTGTGATTGGTCGACGTCGCTGTCAATCACCACATCCACTCTCTCCCGAGCACCTCCAGACTGGATGTCCGGCCCAGGCGAGGATTTTCACGAAAACATCAACCGCAGACTGCGTCTCAGTGCCAGCTGGAAGGGTGCAACGACGGACGGGACCCGACGCTATGGACCCAACGGCGTGACAGCTGAGTCGATGGCGTTGCTTAAAGTTGGATAATGTTTGGCCTTGAACCGTGAGAATATTAACGTAATATGAATTTAACGGCAATGAGTGCGGTATCACTTGTTAGATAGGAAGACGAGAGAGAGAGCGAGAGAGAGAGCGCGAGAGAGAGAGAGAGAGCGAGAGAGAGACTAAAGTGGTCTCCGTCGGTTGCACCGTTCCGCCCGATGGAGGCTGACGGGACCTTTGCAGAGAGCTGGAGGCCCGGAGTGTCACCTGTGAAACGTCGACACCTGGCTTTACGACGTCATTGAAAAGGACAACACTTGGCTTTCGACGAGTTATTTGACAACTTCTCAGTTTGAATAAAATAAACAAAAAAAGTTCGCAAGTCAACGTTAAGCTGCAAGAGGCAAACCCTCGAGCAAAAATGACCATCAGAGATATCACTTAAAGAGAGGTTATTCACCGCCTCAGGTAAGCTAACACAGGTGAACGACACGCCGCAGCCTGTTTGTATTGGACATCAGAAAGTTGTCTCGCCACCAGTACTAGGTTGATTCCCAGTTCCCCACTTTGGGCTCCGATCATCTAGCGGTCTCGAACAATTAAAGGACTTTCGCAGGACATTTCATCAAGTGTTCCACGTCAACCATGTCATTCAAAGACAACCCCTGTCGGAAATTTCAAGCCAACATTTTCAACAAAAGTAAATGTCAGAACTGCTTTAAGCCCCGGGAATCACATTTGCTCAACGACGAAGACTTAAATCAGGTAAAAAAAAAGCATAATAAAAATAAAAACCTACTTTAAACATTGATACGGTTTCATGTATATGATTTTGTTTGTGTAATCTAAGTATGAGAAGGGAAATGCTGTTTTCTATCTTTCCGTTTGATGTGCACATTTCAAACGGGTTGTCGTGTGTCAATAGACCGTGAAGTGCAAAGGTTGGGTTAATTGGACATAATTAGTCTCTAGCCTGAGGGCGCATATTGACCTTAATTCATGCAGATATAGGCCTCCACCCAGGCCCATGCCTTCCAGCACAGTAGCCTGCCTAAAAAGGCTTCTGTTGAATCATTTGGGTTGCAGCTATTTATGTGATACCTTTCAAAAGTTCCTAAAATGTCATTTTGCCTTTTTTTTTTTTGACACACTGATGTCTCCAAAATGTCCAAACTAACCAACACAAGTTTGCTCCTAAATGCTCCAATGATGGGGGACTTGGCAGATGTCCAAATCACAGTGTTGTGTTCCATATAATCATCACAAATGGAGATGTTCCAATGGTACTTCCTGTTGGACTGTGTTGTTGATATTGGCAGGTTGTGAATGTGGCAGTACTGAACTTAGTTGGCCTATACTGTGATCATCCCTAATGGGAAGCTGTTTAACAACACTGGTTAAAAGTCAGCCTGTATCCAGGTTGGCAGTCTATATCAATGACATTATTTTCTTGTGATATCCTCCATCATGACCAATTTGGCTTCCCTACTGGGATGGAAAATAATCTTGAGGGTTTTTTAAAAAGATATTTCTCTGTGGATTTTCTGACCCACTGGCTTTTCAACAGTATCCTATCATGGCTGCACTTAGTCAAAGATTATCACATGTTGTTGGAGTTTAAAACCAGGCCAGTCATGATGTTCAATGACTACTACAAAAACATACTGAGCCTCATTCTATGATTTTTTTTTTCCAACCAGAACTTTTGTCACATTCCTTGTGCCCTACTCCCCACTAACCCACCACTTAGAGCCCCCACCCCCACCATCAGTGCAGTATTGCATTGTCCTTTATGATAAAACGCAATACAGTAAGAAGTTGGGGGATGTTACGAGGTGAACACACGCAAATGATTCAGTTTAACCATGAAACCATTGAAGGGTAAAAATGACCTAGATTCATCTGTCTATTTCTCTCTCTCAGGAGGGCTTGCCGTTCGGGCTGCTGTCAGGTCATGTGAGGAGAGATGGGACATTTTTCTGAACCATGCTCAGTCTCTGTGTTTCTCCTTTCATTTTAAACTAATTTTCCATGGACATGGATGCAGCTAGTATCACTTTTGATTTCCTCCCAACCCTTATTGCACTTCTCTCTCAGACAAATTGTTATTTTAGAAGTTGGGTTGCATTGACTTCTTGCATTTTTTTCACAAACTTTTGACTGTCCAAGGTTATCTGTGGGACGTATGATCAAAAATTCCTGTTATGTCATTTTGTTTGTGTCACTCAGATGAGAAATGTACTATACCCCCTGTAATCAAAGTGAAAGAGGATTTCATGGTGGTTTGTTCTTGGCTCTACAAAGGATAAAGTTGATCATTGATAAAGATACATGGAGGTGACAGACAACTGTAAATGTCGGCTGTTTCAACTTAATTTATAGACTACTATTCCATAAACTTGGGAGTCTATGAAGCTGAATTAGGTAAGGTAGTTAAATTGTTAAGCTGTTTAGGCGTAGGTAAGATCTGAGTCTAAACATATTTATTTACACAAAGCCTTACAGTGGTTATGCAGGGCTTTTTTGGCTCAAAATAATTGCTGACTACTAGTGTGGCTAGAGTTCAAGTACGCACCAGAACTATTTAAGAAAGACTGCTTGGCCAACTTGCATGTCTCAGTTTGAATTGCAAATGTGTAGCCACGAAAGCTCCCAGGCTCTTAACTGCTTCTCTCTCCTGTTTCTCATCCACTGTTTTTCTTGCTAACTTCTGCTTCTTGCTGCTCCCTCCTCCCCCTTTACCCACCAGTCCACCCACTTAGAGGATCAGAGGGAAAATCATGTGTGTTAGCCTTTCCCTTTTTTTTTTTTCCAGGACAGCATGGTGCTGTGGAATACAGCCAGCTGCAGAATGTAGCCTACAACTCAAGGCAGCTAGTGAATTTAA
This sequence comes from Rastrelliger brachysoma, assembly GCA_024605115.1. Taxonomy (NCBI): domain Eukaryota; kingdom Metazoa; phylum Chordata; class Actinopteri; order Scombriformes; family Scombridae; genus Rastrelliger; species Rastrelliger brachysoma. Next base: position 39,144 of record JANJYP010039278.1, on the reverse strand, counting down.
CTGATACGCACTTCCTGAGAGTTAAATTAAAATGTAGCCATTTGATATTGGGTCACAGTTTGTAGACTCAGCTAAGGACTAGCCTGTAGTTCTAAGTGCATAATTAGACTGTTAATCAATGTGTTAATGTCACTGTTTAAATATTTGCTCTCAACACTGTAATTGTGTTTTCTCCTCACCAGGCAAAACCTATATATGGAGGATGGTTGCTGCTTGCACCTGATGGAACAAATTTTGACAATCCCTTACACAGATCCCGGGTAAGTGGTGTTATAGGTGTGTACCCTTGCTGGACTTGAAATTGATCACATTCAGAACAGAGTATAATTTTTTTCTCTTAAGCTGTCTTCAACTTTTAACTACATTATTTTTTTCAAAACAAACAACTAAATTTAATATATCAGGGCAGCTAAGAGGGTGTCTGATAAGTTGACAATGGTATAGTGTGATTGCATAGTCCTTCCCTTAATTTTGTTATGCATTCGCTTTTGACATTTGACAAACAGGAGGTCAGGTTATTATGGCTCCTGTAGCTATTTCATGGATTCAGCAGCTTCCTATGGAGGTCTTGGCCATATGTCAGTAGATAAGCTAATAAGGACTAATATTGACTTTATTTCATGAATCCTGCTCCCTTAGCATCATGTAATGGGAGCCTTGCTATGTTGCACCACTTTATCAGCTCCTAGATTATGCTGTGGTGGTGCATCTTAAAGAGGAGTAAGGAGGCTGTGGGGGAGGAGAAGGAAAGTCCGAGTTCTCACAGCCACACTGATGGCTTCCATATGCGTTTTGGGGAAAAGCACCTCTGGATCCTTCAACTCAGCTATTGTCAACACATTGCTGCTGCTTTGACATCATCACTGATGTGCAGGTTTGGACTGACCAACAAATAAATAACAGAGGAAAAGAGCTGACTTGTTAGATGAGTCGTGTTTTTGGTCAAAAAGGTTATGTGTCTGTGACTCAGCAACACTGCAGAATTAATCCTGGGCTTGGGACACTATAAAGCTCCTTGTAAGCCAAATATCTTTTTAATGTCATCTTTGGATGTGACTGTGGTGCTGCGTTAACATGGCCAGTGAGGGTTATCAGCACCCCTGTTGAGACCTTCTAAAGCCTTTTTAGGTTACAATGCACTTCTCAATATTTTATGGATTGGACTCTTTTGGAATTGGAGCCTCAGAAATTTAACACTGTGACAAAGTGGTGCATTTAGATATGGGGGCAGTGGAGAGCCCATCAAGCTATTGAGGAAAGAAATCAATGGAGAATGTCATATAATTTGTCAGGAATACTATTTTAACCAAAAGATAAAATGACTCCCTTGTATGTTTAGTTTGACTTTGTAGTTTCAGCAACAGCTTCATCTTCCTCTTTAGACAGGGGTCCATTAACATTGCGCACCTACATGATACTGTCTGCTATCACTTTACAGTTGTGTGCTTTTAACATGTGTATCCTGTAAGAGATCTGGTCAATGATGACGTTATCAAAAGTGAAATCTTGAACGCAGCTGTGAAAAGGTTTTACTCTCTTAGCTTTTGTTGTCATTGTACCCACATTCAGTTGGCACATAAACAAGAATTTTTCAACCAGTGTTCTGTCTTGAGGCTTTTTTTCCTCTTGCATATGTGAAGAAAACAATTTGAAAAGTGGATAATTGATTGACCAACTAAAGCATGAGATTAAAAGACATCAGCTTGTGTAAAAGCCTTGCCATGATGTATAATGAAATTGTACCAAGAACCTTGTTGCCACTGCATGGCAACTATTTCCCAAAGGCTTGCTTGCCCTTGTGTATTTACTCTCTGTATTTGTGTGCAAGAGCGTGTGAGTCTGGTCTATTTACCCTGAGTAGTATAAGCGTTGTAACATATTAAATTGGCAAATGGATTTAAAAAAAAGCTTCCAAAGTGTGGCTAAATTTTGCACATTTTCTCATGTTTCTTCATCCTCTTTATAAAAAGCGTTGTGTTCCTGTCACACCACCATGATATTTCTGCCACCATATACTGTAAGTAACTCAATGCTTTTTCTGTTGTTCATGTAGAAATGGCAAAGGAGGTTCTTCATTCTTTACGAACATGGCTTGCTTCGCTATGCTCTGGACGAAATGGTGAGTTAAGGCTTCTTCCCTGCTGGTTGCTGATTTTTGCTTGTTATGATTAAACTTTAAAAAAAAAACCCGACTTTCGGGAATGGTGTTTAAAAAAATCGCTGTTGTGGTCCATCCATGCAAATAAATTGCACATCTGTGCTTGAATGGGAAATTCAGCATCATTGGCACAACATAGTGCTGTTATACTCACCCTCTCTTGCTCTTGAGTTTCTGTATTATAAATTATTATACAATTTATTATTCTAAGCTGTTTCTCTGTGATAACCTGCTCTCAGTGAATCTCTGCCTTACAGAAAGGGAAGTAACATGCCTCTTGACCTACTTGGAGTGTTTTAATTTGAAACTGATGAAACTTTTTTAGTTTGCATTACTACAAAATGATAACGACAAAAACCTGGCAAAATAACAGGAACCAATCACTAAACAGGGAAGCTTCTTACTGAAATATGATAAAATTTAAAACTGGGGAAGTTTTTCAACTGGGATCACTGATAAGTGTCAGCTAATTTTGACACTACTGTAAGACCAGATTCATGCTTGCTCATTTGTTTTTAAAATGAGCTGCTCTCACTGAAAGCTTTGCACTTAATACATAAAACAAGGAAGGATTAATGCATTCATTCACAGACATAAAACTTTAGATTTAACCATTGCTGTTATGTCCTTACCAATATATTTATCTAAGCAAGCCTACAGAGTGAGATGGGTGCTCTGCCTGGCAGTCACCTCACTGTTAACACTAATGCTTTCCTGCATACAGCAGGGTATTTTGTAAATGTGCTAAGCACAAAGCTAACTAGCGCAGTGGTGTCAAAAGGAATGAAGTGACACCACATGGTGTTGATTCTAAAAGTCATGTGCCGAGCTGTGTGTGTTTATTTAAGTGGCTGACATGCGTATTGTGCAAGAGCAGCAACTTCCTTTTCTAAAAGAAAAACTAGAAAAACCACTCAATTCCAGGAAGATGAATGTCTTTACAGTGGTCTTTATGGGTGCCAGTGGTTCAATATGCAATAATTACAACATGAATATGCAGACTCTCAAGCTCATGTTTTTGTAGGTCAACGTTTCATTGTTATATAGTTTGCTGGCACTATATACACTGTAGCATGTGCACTAAGCATTGATTGACCCAAACCACTTTTGCTCAGTTGTTTTTTTTTTTAACGTGGGATGTGCTTTGAAGTGAGATGAAGGCAGCAGTAGTTGAAGCAGGACATGCTTTGCTGCTTTTGACCCATTCATTCTATATTCAGTATTCTCTGGTAGAGGGGAGAGTTTCCATTCACATAGTGTATTCAAGGGCATGGCAGATTTTTTCATCACCACAGTCTTATTTTGTATGTCTTGTTCAAACTGGAGTCCAATAAAGTGTGTTTTGGGAGTTACTGTTGGAGGATGATGACACCAGAAGAAGGGTGGGTGATGTATTTACAGGAAAAGACAAAGGGAAGAGGTGGATGTCTTCCCCCCCATTCATCGTTCTCTCTGGATGTCATTCTTCATCTTTTCATCTTCTCTCTGAATGAAGGATCAAAAGGAGAGGGGGGTAGCAAGGGTCTGTAGCTGGAAATATCAAGTGACACTAAATATAGAAGCTCACTTGTCGCACCAAGCGCATTAGAATAATTGGTTTGTTTTGAATAAGCAGCTGCACTAAGTTTGCTAATTGGCATACATATCTGCCACTTGTCTTTTGTTGACAAAGACTTCACATTAACATTAGGCTGTTTTATGTTAACAACCGGTAGAATTTATAAATGGCATAATGATTTCATATGCAGCTGATGTATTTTTCACTTTTAAAGACTGTATAAGAAATTATGTAATAAATATGTAGTACTCAAACATTAGTGTTGAGCTAAAATAAATGTCAGTAACACAAGAGCAGTTTGAGTATGTAACCAAGGCCAAGTGTTTGGCCACAACAGTTAGTTTTTGTTAAAAGGTGCAAATTTTAACCAACACTTAATGCTCCAGTGTTGTATAGATGGAGAGTTGGACATAAGGGATGATGAGTATAGTTTTGGAATTTGATACATTACTATGTATTTTAGGCAATATTTATGCATACAGTTCAGATGTTACATGCAAAAATATTTAAGATCTGTTTAAATGCCATATTGCCATAAAGACTGCCAGCTTTTGCCAGTATAATGTTGCTTCAGACCACATCAGAGTCCCCATTTTAGAGCACTAGTTGGGGTTGTAGATGAGGGGGTGCCCCTCTGTTTTCCTCTCGGCCTAGTTTTATGGCTCTTGTGTCTTGGCTGTAACGAAACCCAGATGATCTGTGGTCCCAACCTGCAGGATGTGGCATGACTCTAGGGGGAAAGGAATGGGTTAGCAAAGGCCAGGGTTATCACAGTTCTGTGAGCCATCGATTTGGGGTTGCCCACCTACAGTGAACACCCATCACGACACACTGCTGCCAGAATTTTATGCTAAGAGCAGCAATGACTTCGAAGAGCTGTTATGTACAAGAAACAAGTTGCAAAAAAGAAAGAATGTTTAGCTGAAGTGAAAGCATGGTAAAGAGAAATGTGTTCTCTCATTGACTGGAGGGATAGAGAGGGGGAATAGCTGAAAATGTGGGTCTGCATAGAACGTGTGATGCCATGCAAGGCTAATGTATTACTGCAGCTTTACAGGATTGTTTTTGGCACAGGCCTCTAAAGAAAGGGAATTGTGTAATATTTTGTGTCTAATGTGGTTCACTGAATATAACCTGGAATTATCGAGACAAACTTTTTCAAATCATCGTCTCCCATTGTACAATCTGGCCCCAAAGCAACAGTTACAACACAGTTATTTCAGGTTTTCAGAGTGTTGCCAAGGCAACATGTTTTGTCCCTTTGTCCAGTAACAGTTGACCGTGGCATGTGTAACATGGACAGAGTTATTCTCCATTTTGTAGAGAGCTCTCACTGTCTCTGCCCTAACTGTATGGACACAGGACAGAACTCTCTAGAAGCAAAACACGAGTGTGTGGGCTGAGATTGTCTCTGGGCTCAGTCATATAGCGAGCAAGCCTTTCTACAGTAGCTGTTGAAAAACATCAGACACAGCATTGAAACAAATGTGCAAGGCAGAGTAATAGTTTGTGCTGAGTTGCACATGTTTTCTGTGTGTGTGAATGCACCTGGGACTGACGGTGCTTGACTACACAAGCCATGTCAGGAACAGGTGTTGCAAGGTTTGAGACACCTCCATTTTAAACTGACTTTAGCTTTAGTAGTTTTGACTTAACACCGATGAGAGAAAGTGGTTTTACAATCATGAAGGGGTCAAAACAGACAAATGAACAAAGGTCACATATGCTGTATCCTGTATGATTAAACTATTCAAGTTGTTTGAGTTATGTGAGATACGCCCACACACAAAAAAAATCCATTATCATCTAGTGGTGAGGGCAGGTCTGTGGGTGTAAAGAACTCTCCAGCTCCACAAGTGCGAGTTAAAATGATCAACACCCACACTCTAATAACTGCTTCGCTATGCTGTTCAAAATACTCCATGCAACACCTAGCTCCTGCTGACCGTGCTTTGACCTAATTGTAACCTATTCTTACTGACACATGCAGACAGTTGCGCACACACCCTTCATCATATGACTTAGGCTGAATTTCTTTGCAGTATCTCAATGTCTGTTCTGGTCTCTGAGCTCACACTGAATCATAGTCTCACTTTTTACATGCAGGAGGCATTGAGGTCTTTTCATTTTTGTTGATGGTGGATTGTGTACAATATTTTACTTTATTTTAAAGTCGTTGTAAAAGACTTCCTTTTAGTTTTCTCATGCTGGTCAGTTAATGTATTTTAGTCCAATTTAGCAGAGCACACTATACCTGCAAATAATAGGAGGCTACCTATTGAGTTGCAGTACACAAAAGACCCATTCAGAGACACTTGAATTACACTTGCCTTTAGACTGTAGTGACTGCAGTTGACTGTTTGTATCAAAGCCATATCCCTTGTTATTCCAATAGGAACATGATGTTCTCATGACGTTTCAGCTGTTGAAGTCATTCTCATTTCATCTTAGCTCAATTAATTTCCTGTGTTTACTGGAATTCAAATAGTGGACCCCTGCCCTCTAGCACTGTCCAAGAACTGAGTTTTGAGAGACTTACCTCCATTTCCCACACATTTGTGCATTCTTTTAACTTGAGGCACACCACTCTCCTGCCACTTCCCTGAACCTTTCAGACATGAGCATATACCACCTCAACAAGTGTTGGCTTTCAGATTCGTAAGACCCATGACATGCTGAAACATGCATGAACCTTCTCCCTTCTCTACTTCTCTACTGAAATGTAAAATTGAGTTCTATTTTTAACCAATATTGAAGAGCTTTTGTGTTGCTTTGGGAATGAGGATAGCTTTCCAGTGGGTGGATGAGTAGGTAGTTGTGTTGTTGCCTCCAAACACTCTATGCAGGGAATAAGTGGAGGCTGACCACCCCATCCCATTAAATTAGGGATACTTATAGGGGAGCTCCAGTCGTAACCTGAAGCCGCAGATGGTTTGATATGCAGAACTATTGTCCATGGAAACTGTTTGGAAAAGGGCAGGCACTTTCACAAAATACTTGGCAGGATGAACCCTCTGTCTACCACCGTCCTACCTTGAGAGGCTGCTGGATTTGTGGGAGATCATACAAAAATCCACATATGTTGGTGATTTTGTACTGAAGCAATGGTGGTTAACCTGAATGCATAACCTGAAGCCTGACAAGATCAATTCTCACATGATGTTGGGATGCTGTGAGTCTAGATGTCACGCAAGGTAACTCCATTCGCTGAGTAGGTCCAACTGCACTCACAGCTGCATAAACCATGTGAAAAATGGCACAGAAGGAAGTAAGGGTGCTAGTTTGTGTTACGATTCAAGATAGAGAGATGGATTTAACATTGAAAGGTGTGTTCAGTAGAGAAATGCATATCTGAGAGCAAAAAAGGTAAGAATAAAATTTGATGTTGGTCACAGCTCTTGAGTCACAGTATGACTTTCCATTTTGGATGATTGTGGCTTGTTATCATTTTGGGTTGTTTACCAAGTGTGGGTCCAGGGTGAGGCATATGTTGGCTTTATAGAGATATGGTGTGTGAGAGTCTTCCTTAACCTCTGCCCTTCTTTCCCTATGGATCCAGTAGGAACTGATCTGTTGGAATGTAAACAGCCATGGATTACAGTGGATCACTGTTCCCATTGCACAAAGCCACAAAACCATGGGAACAGCCATTCATACAGCTTGTAATCATCAGGGTCTACTACAACATTGTAACTAACATTTAGTCTAATGGCTGCCCCAGATCCCAAAGCCCAGTATAGAATATTCAGTTTTCATGCACAGATATGTTGTATTTTTGTGGATTGTTTTTTAGCCGCACTAGCATCATGGCAAGGCCAGTTGGTCTGTGATGAAATTGTGACCCATGAGCATTTGTAGACACACTTCCCCTGGTATCTCCCCTACACCACTAGCAAGTTAACATTTATGGTTAATGTTTTAACAGCTGCATGAATAGTTGTCATGAAGTTTGGTTACATGTACATGCCCCACCCCCCAGGATAAATTGTGATCACTAGGTGATCCCTTTTGATTATCAGCAGAAAACATTGATTTGTCAGATTCTTGATTTATGACCAAATGCATGCAAGTAAGCCACTCCTACAGCAGCATGCTGACATTAGCATGTAGCCCTAGCAACTGTGTGCCAAAGTCACACAGCTGCTGTACGACACAGTCGCTGCAGACTCTTAGTTTTGTATAGTTAAAAAAAACTTGGCATGGTCTTGTCTGCTCTGATCAACCGCCACATGTTACTGCCCCAGTCTTCCTATCACACCTCAGTCAAGAAGTCCACCTAAGCCTGTGAGATCCTGTGACGACTAAAGGCACATGACAAACTTTTCACTATCATTTCTACACTAATCAGGCCAAGAGTAATTTGGTAGTTATTGAAGTACTCACCACTAACATTAATGGCTAACCACGGTCCCTGCTGTCTCCCAAGTGACCCAACATGCATGTCCACTCTCCAGCTGAGTGCTGAGCTTTGAGTAGGCAGAAGATTATCAGTACCAGAAGAGTATGATTTAGTTGAATATAATTAAAGTTGTCATGAAAGATGGGCAAGGTTGTATTTTTACTTGATAAATGACCAATCTGGTGACTGCTCTGTTGGCCTCTTGGCCTGACTTTCTTACTTTTTTAGCTGTGCTCTTTAGTTTTTGCCTTGGCTTTAGTTAATACATCATCCCGGATATGGCTAAGATAAAAATCTTATCTCATCCACTTGCTCACTGTTTGAGTATTTCCATTCCTTTAGTCAGATGTACAGTAACCCTGTCTGGCTCAAGAACAAGTCTGCTGCCTTAACATTAATCTTAATCACTTAGAGCTGTTCAACAATGGCAGAGGTTGGCCTTAGTATGAACCACTATCCTACATGGCACCACTTTGGTCACTTTTATTATGTTTAAATGTGTAATTTACAACTATTCACTGGTTTACATGCACACATAGGTAACAGCCAAGAAACATGATCCAGCTGATTTGAAACTAAACTTAACCATGGTTTTGTTTTTGCTTTAAACTCTCAAAGATCAGATGTGAAGGGCAGGGGACATTTTTCATGTTTTCTCACCCCCTTGCTCTTAGGGCCCCCTCTCCCCCATTGCACAATTCTAGACTGTTTCATAATCAAAAGGCTTAATGAGTCAAAGTAATTGCTTTCAAAATATGCTTATTAAATTAAAATTACAGTCAATAAAACAGCATTGTTCTCCAGTAAGCTAACTCAAACTCGCAGAAGAAAGGACTACGCTGCGCCTCTGGTGTCTGACCAAGCAGAAAAATCGTCTATGTAGGTTAGTTAGTCAGTAACCAGTCCCCAGTCTGTCCTGCTCTGTTATTATATTTTTCGCTGCCAGTGGACAGGATAATTTAACATGAGGCGCTAAGTCCATCGGCACCTCAAGTAGTCCTATAATGATCATAGCAAAGGGGTAGTGATTTTTAATAAGGTGTCACTTTTCTATTGATGTGGAATTCCAGCTAATGGTGAACTTGGCCACTTTTAAATTTCTCTTGGTGAATATGATTGCCATGTGGGGTTGAGTTAAATTCTTGATGGCAGCCCACTGTTGCGCCATGGTGAGGGGTCTTTAAACGGCTCCTTTTTGTCACGATGTCTTTTTACCACCCTTCTCTTTATGCCTTCCTTCATTTTCTTGTTCTTTTTAATGATTTCCAGCCATTCATTATCCAGAGAAAGACTGGCTCCAGGAGGCTTTGGCTAAACCAGTGTCCACTCCAGCTTGCATGGTCCTCACTTTTACTTTCCCATTACTCAGCCTTATTCACTTTCCCATCCTTTTACCTCCTCACTTTCTCTTATTCTGCCACTCTCGTATCTCTGTCTTTCATTCCAGTTCTCTCTGGCCAATAAATCATTTGTGTTGGGGAGAGCAGCCAGCAGTATTGTGTAACCCCCTCCCCACACTCTCCCCAAACCCTCCCTTGTCTATAAAGCCAAACATGGCCTGACAGACTGCTCGCTCAGTTTGTTCTAAACACTAGACCAGGACACTGACAAAGGTTTCATTTAAAGCATCAGGGTGAGGGGTTAGCCAGCTCTGAGACAGGCACTAATAAAACAGCGGGTTAGGTGTCTGTGTGTGTGATGTGGGAGCTGTAGGGACACTGAGAGGTATTTCCAATTTGCAAAGTGAAATGCTGCTATTGAGAATAAGGTACACGCACACATATACACATACACACCACTGTATCAAACTTGCATATTCAGGAAATACGTGTCATTTATATTTCAGTCTGATTATTTATTCAAAACTCTCATTACCACTTGGCTATACTTGATTTTTTAGATTGTGGGACAGATGGCACATCACTGTAGTAAGATGTCTCAGCTGGATGAAGTCCAGTTGTAAACTGGCCTGAAAGCGGGTGTCTATTAATTAGACTGCTGTCTTGTGATGGCCTGCAGTAGTCACAGCTGCAGCTGAATGTCTTTCAGAGTTGCAACAGGTGCAGGTGTACTGGATGACCTTTAACCTTTTACCTCAGCTTGGTGTGCTGGCAATCCAACCACCTGTTAAGGTCAGGGCTCTGAAGCCAGATATTATTAGAGGGTTAGGTGGCCTCAGAGTTTGTGATGTTTCACTTGAGAACAGTAGTGAGGCTATATTATGGTAGAAATATTTATATAAAATAATTGACATGTAGGTGGATATATTGCCCTGTAAATTACTAATATTTATGGGCCTCATTTCATGGGTAGGGTTTGTTTGTAAAAATCCACAAAACCTGCAACTTAATATGTTGGCTCGCAGCTAATTGTTGGGTGAGCCACTCGCTCTTTAATAACCCACTCCAGCTTCTTCAGGGCCTGGACGAAAATTCCCATTTCCAGCAGCCATGGCCTGGACCATCTCCAACTTCAGCACCTAATCAGCTTAGTGCTCTCCCCTCTGTGCTTAGCTTTAATGCAAAAGCGCCAGAAAATGCCCCCTCTATGGACATCAAATGCAGTCCTGTAACATATGAACTATTAAATGGAAAAAGTTAAAAACACTTTGAAATTAAACAAAAAGCAAAGCAATTATGAAAAGCACAAGAAAGTTGTCAACTCCTGCAGATAGAATAATCAGAACTAACTGAAATGTAACTGAGCCATCTTGTCTGTCAAATTTTACACAACAACATATTATGTTCAGTTAATGCTTTCACATTTTTGATAGACAAATTATTTGAAATATACTAAAATATTAAGAATATGTGGGTCTTCTCAGTTGCATATGATTGTTTGTATTCTGCCCAATATTTCTATGTAGGACAAATGACTGAACACCAACATAAAAAATAGCCATTTGGCAAGTCTGGGTCATATCCTCAAGCTGTCAGTATGGTTCTTTATAAGTTGGAGTAGCATCAGAGCCCCTTGTCCCACATTTTACCAACGCTGAACTGTTGGTTTGGAAATATATGTAATTTTTTATTTCTACTGGAGCATAACTCAACTAGTTGTTGGGTTAGGGTTAAAGTTCCAGTGTGGGTGTTTTGTGATGACATCTTAGGCATACAAGATGTTTGGTGTATTGATTTTTGGAATTATTAAACATTAAAAAAAACTATTTATACTTAGTAAAGTTGGGTATAGTAAAAAATATTATTTGGTTATTGGCACAGAAACTTTAATATTGCATTGTGAATAGTTTTTAATAAGTTACATTTTGCTTGTTAACCAGTCCTAGAAAGACGCAAACAAATCTGGAAATTAATTTTGTGGAGTGCCCCACACTTTTTTTTGCTAATGAATAGTCCCTTAGCCACTAATGTTATCTTTTGTCAGCACTCTTTAGAATAGCAGGTTAACTGCTAACTAGCAGACCTGAACTATAGGAAGCTGCTCTTCAGCCCTGTGGAAAAAGCACCAGCTCCAAAATTGAGGTATTAGCTGAATTCCCAAAGGAGCATTTTCCTATCCCTCCCCCATTTTCCTTTCTCTTCTGCCTGATGGGCTAATTTACGTTGACTTAGCAAGGCTTTGGCAAATTTGCAGTCATTATCAAAGTTATTTGAAGCCTGACTGCAGGTCTTATATAATTTCTCCACGTAGTGTAGACTCAGTTACAGAAACTAGCTTCTTGATAATTGGTTTTACTGGAATGAATGATATTTACACATACATTTTTGACAAGAACAGCTTTAAACAGGACTTTATTTCTTAACAGTGACAGCATATAATGGGTTTCTATTCACCTTGGCCTACTTTCCAAAGTGCTGTGTCAGAGTATAGGACGCTGCAGTAATCCAGACACTGCTGTTTTGGAGCAGCTTGTGATCTCAGAACAGGTTTGTTTTTCTTCTGCAATGGAGACCAAAATGCTGATCTTAGGACTGCAACTTTAGGATTTATTGCTCTACAAGTCAGTGAGTGGCACTGCTTTTGAATGAGAATTAGGATACTATAAGAAGTTCGTCAAGAAGGAAAATAAAACTAGTCCAGTGACAGTACTTGCAGTTGCAATAGTCAATGGTCTTGGCAGAACAGTAGTTTCAACAAGTTTCTGCTGGGTCATACTTAAGATGGATATGTTTTGTTTTGTTTTTTTAGGGACCTATTATGGCATCACTCTGACATGCATTTGTACATTCAGTGCTAAGCCACCAAAGAATTTAAATAAACAATACTTTCCTACCTCCATGGTTCACTAACCTGACAGGGCACTGTAATAAAACAAAAATATCTTCATATGTCATCTCCCTGCTTACCAGCACACTTTTAATCTTGCTTTCTCTGGCTCACACCCTTTTCTGTTTGTCATGCCACCTCATTAAGAGATTGGCTACATAGCAGATAACAATAAATCCACTCATTGTGCATGTACAAATATGAAATCTGCCTGTAAAATCTAGAATGAAAGATGCAAACTGAGCTGACAAGCAGAGCAAGCAGCCATTGCACCCTGTAGATTTCATTCGTCACAGATGGGAAGGAGTAAAGAAAACAAGTTGAAGAAAGAAGAGTACACAGTGTTTGCATTGTTAGGAAGCGACAAGGATACGTACAAGAAGAATAAGCTTTAATGAAGTAGATGAGGGAGTTTCTTGGATAGAAAGTTACCAGTCTGGGGAAACACACACACACACACACACACACACACACACACGCACACACACACACACACACACACACACACACACACACACACTTAAACACACAGCACGAACAAGCAACACGACATGACACAACTCGATTGTATCACTGTTTGTGCAGCCTGCCCATCTCTTCTGCCACCACCCAGACATGGACTGAGAGATTTCTCACACTCTGACTCAATTCATGATGCAGTAATTATTATTACAGACATTGCATAAGCACTGTTGTCAAAGCTTAAATTCCAGTGCTGCATAGATAAATCATTTCTCTACATGGGCTCAACTTATTTTAGCCGCCACAGTGGGCGGCAAAGGATCTGTTTGATGTAGCTCTCGTCCATTTGTCCATCTGATTGGCAGCATAATCTTAGCTACCATTTGAGAACAATCCTGCTATACTAGCCCTTCATCCTCCAACTCTCTCCTCCTCTTCCTCCTCCTCTGCCTCCCGAGCTGTGTCGACTGCTGGCCTTCTAATGCAGCATTAAACCACCCACATCTTCTCACCATTCTCCATAAGAGGAGCAGTACTGCTACCACCCACAATCCTCTCTGAAAATACCTGGTACAGTAGAAATACTGTGTTTTTTTTTTTTGGATTATTCTTTTTTCTTTGAACATCGTGTACTTGCAGTTAGCCTTCACTATAGTGCTGTTGCTGTGTAACCAAGAAAAACAAATGCCTATACTGTTGCATTTGTCTCACTGTCTTGAGTACACAACAATAGAGTGTGATGTATTTGAGAATGTCTGTAGGATTATACTTGACCCTGCAACAAAAATGTCTGATATTCACCATATGACTTGTTAGATTTTTATATAGTGTATGTTTATTTAAAGTCATTGGTCTGTATTGTGGCTGAGGTAAATATCATGTGATTGTACTGGCTTAAAGTTGTTGCAATATTGGGGTAAAAACTGTAGGTCCACGAGGACTCTGGGACAGTGATTATTGTAATCTTGTTCATGACCAAGCCGTCAGCTTAAGTTCATGGCCTGATTGCTATGTATATCTGTGTGTGGCTACATGATTATTGTAGCTTTAAGAGGGGAAGAGAGACAGAGAGACAATGTGCTTGATAGTCCTCTATAGCAAGAATGGTGACTCCATCCGTCTGGCACCTGAGGACCCCCCCCCACCCCCCCACCCCACCCCAGCCAGTTGTTGGCATGTTCACCAGTATCAAAAATGTGTGTTTACCCCTGTTGTGCTAAGTTGCTAAGGAAAGATTTATTACATAATTGTTGTTAACGGTAATGAACGGGGGGATGTTGGACCCTGAAGAGACCTGATTCTAGGGCCAGGTTTATGAGTCAGGATGATGCAGTGCCAGTTCATCATCTCTTCTTGGGCTGCCATGTCTTTTATGAACAATGTTAAATGGCTTTGGTTGCAGGGTAAAGAACTTGGAAACAGTGTTTGATGATCCTGCTGTTACATGCCTAGAAAAAGACGAACCTGAATGAGTGAAGTAACATTTGGCTTTGTCACCAGACAAACTGGCACCCATTATCTGATAACAGATGTTTATAATCAAGTTACAGGTGTTAATAAATCAATGGTCAATGAGAAACATGTCTGGCATCTTTTCTCTGATGAAAAATGCATGCAGAATTAGGTGAACATGATGAAAAAGATGTTTGCAATGTGTGACTCAGATAGTTGAATGCCATTTCCTTCTTCAGTATTCCTCTTAGCTGAGTCAGTTGAACTGCACTCTTGCTTTCCCTGACTAGAAATGCGTCTGTCAAACCCAAAATGTTGATGGCAGAGGAAGAGAATGTGCTTCACAACCAAAAATGAAAGTGGACCATCAACCAGCTGCCAAGAGAAGCAAATATTTCTCCCGCTGTGTCATAAGGGAGAATGGGGATGTTTTGTTAAGCTGCAGAATGGCCAAGAATGAAGGACGCCAAGGGTGCAAAGGCATGCTTGCATAGAGCTTACTAATTAGCGTTTTCTAAACAGAGAGTTAATTCTTAATGAACACTGTTCTAAGGCTACACAACATCTGGACAGAGATCACAAGACCTAGTGAAGAGATGAAAGATAAGTCTCAACTATGTTGTAGAAATGCATTTTAAAGCAATTTTGAACTTGAAAAGAACTTTTTATGATATGGAGTGGCAACAGTTAGCTGATTAATCAGTTGGTTGATTTACAGAGAATGAATCAGCTATTTTGAAAATCAGTTATTTTAAAGCAAAATGTTTGATTTGAAGATTTACTATGTCTGTGTCATATAGGACATTAAACGGAATATATTTTAAGATCCACATATAAAGTACATTTTTAACACATCCCCTTGAGCAACTCTCTGAGTGATATGAAATTATAACAGGCATCACTGTTCATAGACCAAGTTTGTAGTTTCTGTCCTGAGTTGAGTTGTTAAATCAAGAGTATGGTCTAGGCCTGCTCTGTGTGAAAACTACCTTGAGATGACTTGTTGTGATTTGGCACTATATGAATTAAGATTGATTGACTGCGTTGATAAACTGACAAACTTCTGAAGCTGCTCCATAGACCTGTTTTCATGTAAAGTAGCCGTGAACCACTGCCACTGTAGCACAATATTCCTGTTACGAATATTAGAAAGCTAAAATGGTACATCTTGCCGATATTCATTTTATATCACAGACATATATCATATGGATGTTGATACTGTATGCCCACCTGCAGTCATTACAAACTGGCCCAGGGAAATCTAATCTCTTTCTGATTTGTCCCTGTCTCCCCTTGAGACTGCTCAATGACTCCCATCGAGACAGCATTCATACTATTGTCTGAACAACTTCAGAGACAAGAATAAGTTTATGCTGGCTTCATAATTTCCATGCACTGATCACAAAAGGACACTTGTTTGGGCCTCTTGTCTCTCAGTCATTTCCTTGTTGAGGGTTAAGGGGAGGAGTGGCTCTGTGGACTGTGGCGGCTGACAATCCCACATTGTGTGAACTGGTGCTGCTTCACAAAGGCCTCATTGTGGAGAGCAGTGGCCCAGGGAGAGGGGACTGGGTCTAGGCTAGGTGACAGCGAGGTGTGGGTTCGGGGGGCCTGGGTCTGGGGGCGAGAGCTGCAGTGGCTGGCCCAAAGTAAGGGGCGTGTATTGGTGCTCAGCTGACACAGTGCCGAGGTTGGGAGGGAGCACACGTGTGAGTGGAGTCCCGTGCTGCCTGCCACACATCCCCTCTGCAAAGCATATACTGCACTCCCACACAAGCACAACCTACTTCATACAAGCACTGTAATCGCTGTGAGAGGTGTAGCAGCATTATGAAAATAGGGTTTTAATCAGAGCTGTCATCAGTGTGATTTATTTTCTGTGTACTAGAGAATCTGATGCCGTGATTATAAAACTGGGGGCTTAAGCTGCTTGTAAACAGTTCTCAGAATTTGAAATATTTTGCTCTTTATCCTCTTCTGACTCTTGCTCAAGGACAGGCCCTCATGTGTGGTGTACCCTAGATTTGTTTATACAGACAGATGGCCAAGCAGTCCAAAGTCATAGTCCACAAAAGCCTGTTTTTGTTCACTCACTCACTCACTCACTCACTCACTCACTCACTCACTCACTCACTCACTCACTCACTCACTCACTCACTCACTCACTGCTGTTCTCCTTTATCACCAGCTTGAGACTTAATCTCCCTTCTCTCACCCTCCACTGTTCCTACTCTCCTCCAAATCTTATTCCTCCCCTCAAGTCTGAGAGTGACAGGGCTCTCAGGTCAAGCTGACGCCACCCTCTCCGTCCAGTCTGAAGCAGGCCTGGGCCCTCGCCCAGCTGTCCCAAGGTCTATTTGTCCGTCTGTCTGTCAAGCCCAGCTGTTGCTCTGGCCTCTCACCTTGGTGTCAAGAGCCCTTCGGTGATCGACCATTTTTAAAGCCACTGGCATAAGAAGTAGAACCAAAAAGATAATGACCACTTCACTTTTTACTATGGTGCAAGAGAATTTGCAAAGGTCATTCTACCTGTCATACCATGTTGTCAAGATGTTTAGGTCTGATACATCTGCCTGTTCTCCTCTTTGTTCCAATTCACTGTGCCAAATGTTGACACTGCTATCTTTTACAATATAGGCAGTGGTGAAAGAGTTCAGAATGAAAGTGACGTTTAACAGTGACGGAGTAAACAGGGCCTCTCAACCACCCCAAGGGTGGGATTACCACAAACTGTTAACTATTGACTTCTCTGTCCACATCAGAGGCCATCCATAGGCTTAAATTGCTCTGTCACTGACAGGCTGTAGTTACGCTGCACAATTCAAGCCCCTATTTATTTTGTCACTAGATAACTTCAACATGATACCTTTTAATTTAGTTTCCAGCTCTATATCCTAATATATTTTGATTCACTTAGGGCTGTAATTTATCATCTGTGGCTACCTGGTACTTTTAGCCTGCAACCACTTATGACAGTGTCTATAATTCTGCCTGTATGTTTAGTGATGTGAAGGTAGGACCTAAAAGCTGTTCAAACAGCATCCCGTGCCCAGTGTGCTTAGTTATGAAGTACTCATTACTTCACTGAGCAAAAATAAATCCCGCAGTCAACATTAGATTCTCCCATTGCTCAAATAAGTCATTTGGAGGTCAACCATGCAAAAGTTTTTTTTCAATTTTTCTGAGCTAGTAATATTTGTGGTCATGTGTCAAAATTCCAGTCTTTCTAAGACTGCATCTGTACAAGTTTTTTACTAACAAGCACATTTAGAAATCATCAATTATAAAAAAGTGTACACCTGGAGCGATGCACAAAGTGTACTATTAATGAATTGTTTTACCTGTTCCAAGTTGAACTAGCATGTCACGATTCATTGTAAATGAGCCATGCCTACACACAAAGCCATTGTGTGTGCTTACATAAACCTGCATGCAAAACCTTAAGTCTTTGTACACAAAGTAGTATTATTCTGCAAGTCCTGTGGTCATGTTATTTATGGCAGACAGATGGCA
This sequence comes from Rastrelliger brachysoma, assembly GCA_024605115.1. Classification (NCBI taxonomy): domain Eukaryota; kingdom Metazoa; phylum Chordata; class Actinopteri; order Scombriformes; family Scombridae; genus Rastrelliger; species Rastrelliger brachysoma. The sequence goes on along the minus strand of JANJYP010039278.1, from coordinate 21,375 downwards.
TCCATGTCAACATGCATAGTTGGGTTTACACCTCGCAGCTAGGCATCAGACAGATTAAACTCAAGCCTGCTCCAGTGAACTCATGAACTCGCACTGTTTATAAATGGAACGGGCAGTCTTTTTCATTGGTCCTGCAAAACAAAAAGGTCTATTTTATGTGAAAAACAGAGTGAGTTTGTATGATCTTAATATCTTATATGCAACTGAATCCTTTCCAGACACCACCATTTTTGTTATCATAAATGAACTTACTACAAAAGCTACTAAAAGTACTTTAATAATAATGTGTTGATTATGGATTTTCCTGGATTGGGTGGCAAGTATTACCTAAATACAATAATCTCATGCTGGGTCCACTAGAATTGTGAACAACTACTCAATTTTCCCATCGAAAATGACCTAATCTTTGCTAGAGTGATATTTCCCTAAAAAAATAGACTAGTAATATTTGCATATGATGCAGTTATGTAATAACTGCCCTTTTACATACTATTTATGACAAGAAACAAAAATATCACACTAAGCCCCAACAAGAACATTTTCCTGTGCACAGATTGTTATGTCAGTGTGTGGTGTCCCAATCTTGGCATGAAAATTGATGCCGATGGGGTGTTGTTTGAAAAGACGGAAAGACCATGTGGAGGGATATGTGATCACATCTGCTCAGTACTTCACTTTTAACACCTTTTCGGTTTCCCTCTGTTGGGCCCTGCAGCCCAGCACTCTGCCCCAGGGTACAATCAATATGAATCAGTGCTCCGATGTCATCGATGGAGAGTCCAGGACTGGTCAGAAGAACTCGCTGTGTATCCTGACCCCCGACAAAGAGCACTTCATCCGGGCTGAGTGTAAAGAAATCATCAATGGGTAAGAAATAATAGATGATCAGTTAAAGGATACGTCCGCCATTTTTCAAGTTTGTCTTAAAATAATGGTCAGATGCAAGTCAAGGTTGCTATTTCTTTCTCATCACTTATGATTCAAAAGAGCATTATGAAGATATCTTTAAATGGTCTGTGTGAGCAGAAGAAAGGGTTACAGCAAGTAAGGCATGTCAATGTTTATTTGGGCACCTAGCTATTGTTTTAGGACAGACTTTTGATGTAAGAATTGTACACCGACAACTTACCTTCATGTCTACACTAATTGTGGCTTCAGACTGGTTTATGTTGCTGTGTGTCCTGGGCTGAGCGGGTAGGGATGACAAACACTTGGACAGGGGTGAGGATTTGTGTGCAACTGTGCTGCCCTCTGCTGTCTCTTTTGGGCTCTGCTTATCACGGAGTTGTAATTCACACTGCAGTGACGGTGCACATTCTTGAACTGTCCTCCCCCCTCCCTGCCCCTTTTGTGTGTATTCACAAACTCCCATATGCCTGGACACAATACACAGGCTGTACGCTTCATAATTCAGTTTTATTCTCCTGCACTGCTGCACATTAAAAGTGTGTTTCTGCACTGCCCTTCCCTCTCTGCCTGTAGCATACATTTTATGGCTATTCTTAGGGAACTATGACTCATTGCAGCCCACTCTCCGTTATGCTACCTGCTTCTATCACTATACTCCTCCTCTTTTCTATCATCTGGCCTCCATGTGTTAGTTCTGAGCCATCACAGCCACATTAACCCAGGCAAGGTTGTCGGTGTTTCACAAGGGCTTTTCCACCATTAATTATTGTTTATATAGCAGTTGTAATTTAGCGTTGCAAATGTGTTAATACTATACCTTTTGTCTTATCATGGTCCAGGTGTAAAAACAGTGCTCTGTGCATTCACTGATGTATAAATGCTTCACATATTTGAAACTATAGAGTTTATTATGACCCATCACACCAAAGCCTGTCACTCTTTAGAAAGTTAGATGAGGCTACTACCCTGGTTTGTTAACGGTGCTAGCAAAATTGTTTTTTGGTTTTGTTTTTTTTTTTTTTTTTTGTTTTTTGTAGTTTTTCTTAAAGGACTGTGAATGAGCTTATTTTGTGTATCTGTGGTGTTTATTAAATTATGTTTTACTACTTTTCAAATATGGTGCTTAACTAAATCTGCTGATTGAATAAATGTCCTCTCTAAACACGTTAATCTTTACAGTAGGCAAAAATAAATTGTCAGGGATAATCCAGTGAGGCAGTGGCCAGAGGTTCTCTTCAGTCACTGTTCAGAGAAAAGATTGTTTTAAATTTATTGTAGTGTAGTATCTTTTTGGAGCTTAGTAGTATTAGGTAATGTTTACCCTGGCAACTATGTTGATTTTTTTTTTTTTGCTACAGAGACCTTTATCCTGGTGATATACTGATCTACCACTGGTGCAGGGTTTGTACAGTCTGCATTTAATGTTAAACAGGAAAAAACACTTGCATTGTTTCACTATTTCTAGATGGCAAGAGGCTCTGACTGTGTATCCTAGAACCAACAAGCAGAATCAGAAGAAAAAACGCAAGGTTGATCCACCCACTCATCAGGTAATGCGCCATTGTTACTCTTCATTAAGTGCTTTTACCCCGCTTGCAAAGATCAAGTGATCAAGTTTAACTGACTGCCTGTGCACATAGGAGGGAACAAGGACAAAGTTATCCTTCAAGTGCAGCATTTTGAGATTATTTGGTTAAGGTGATTAAATGAGATGGAACAATGTGCCATGAAAGTATGCAGTATGGAGGCTTCTCATTCCACTCAGACTACACCAGCTGTTTTCTCCTCACATGAAGTGAGAGAGATTCATTGTTTCTCTGCCAGCAGCATGCACAACAGTTTATGCTATCCATATTTGCATTCTTGACTCACATTATATGGCAGTCTCACTAGATTACATAGTAAAATAGTTTGCATGCCACATATTTGCCTTTTATTATAAAGTTCATTGATATACAGGTACAACAAAAATACAGTGATGACGCCTCATGTGCATGTCAGATATTTATAGAAACTATGCTTGAAACTTCAGCAGAATTTTGCTTGTGAGATTGTGCTACTGCTTTTATAGATGCACTATTACAGACTGACTACTGTAATATATGTCACCTGGTTAGCAGGTAGCAACATTTGTGAGCAATCAAAATATTCCTAAGCAAACAGTGAAGAAAACTGTTTGCTGATATAACATTAAGCAATGATCCTCTCTGAAACTGCAGGTGCACTGTTTCATTTTCACTTCCAGCAGCTGCTATCACACCTTGCAAGCTTTTACTCCAAGTCCTGCCTGTTTGGTCATTTACCTTGTGGGCTTCGTCCAAATAAATATTTTTTTTATTTTTTATATTTGACTGAGTTCCAACTGAGGCCCCTGGTAAGTATCTGTCAAAGTGTCCTTGACCAAGACACTGGCCCAGTCTTAATCTCTGCCCCAAACTATAAACTGAAATATTACAGTTTCTGAAAAATCAGAGAGAGAATTTCCCCTTTTAGAGAAAATGAGGCAGATGGATAAAGAGATATAAAAAAATATGTACACAAATTGTAGCAACTAGAGCATTCAGTAGTCTAAGAGCAATGCAATCCATTCAGGTGACATCCATTAGACATGCCTGCAGGGAATCAAAATGCTGTTTTCATGTCAGCTTTATATGTGCTGTAGTCAGATTTTCTCCCTGGTAGCTATAGCTATGAGAGATACCTGTGTAACATGTATAGTAACAGTATAGTACCATGTAAAGGTACATTATAACAATGATAACAATAATGATAATAAGATTAAATATTACTACTAATAATAAGCATATCATGTATTTTACAGACCACGCTTCATGATAGACAGTTTCCCCTCTTCTCTTCCTCATTTATGTTGTGAAGCCAATAAATTGTGGTGGTTACACAAAAAATTCTCTCAAGTTCATTGTCTGGTTCCTCTAATGATGGCGCCCTGGTTCAGACTGCTGAGCTTACACAAGCAGAGAAATTTGCAGAAGCACAACTGTGACATAGTCATGACCTTGGTGTCACATGGAACCTCTGTCATTGTTGTCTGATTTTCTGCATTCACCAACGATACTTTCCTCCCATATTTGATTATACTTAACAATTTTCATCCATTTCTTTTCATCACATCACAGCTAATATGCTTAATTATAGTGATTAAGATTGTAATTAAGTAGTAAGCTGCCACCCAGAGAAGACTTGTTTAGTGGGCTGGCAAGACTACAAGTTCAGCTACTGTTTATGAACAACTTCTGGTCTAAATATCAACATCAACATTCAGATATGTAAATGTCATACAGCTGATTTCATTTCATCTCAGTTGGTTACAGATTTGGGCTTTTAATAACAATACTATTTGAGAACATAGGTGCTGTTGTAAAACAAGAATTCATCTTTTTCCTTGCGTGTGTTGAATGAGAATGCGGTAGCTTGAAATAACCAAGTCAAGACCAAGTCATATAATTGGAGTTGATAATGTGTGAGAGTGTTAATGCTTTCACTGCTTGTCTCATGTCAGTTTCTATCATTGTCTCATGGCCTCATCTGTTGTTTTGGGATGAAGCTAAGATATACATTGTCATTGGCTTTCATTTCTTCACACTTAATTGTGTCAGCACCATCTCAGGGCTCTCCTCTCACTTGAACTGAAGTGACATATTCAAGGAACCAGAGATACATACCTAGACACAGTAGCATATGTTTACCTTCTGGGTAGTGCTCATTAATTAAAACACCTGACCTTAAGTACAAAAGGAAAAATATGTTCTGTAACAAGAATCAGTGATTTGAGTCTAAAATAAATGTGCACTTTCAGATTGTTGTTGTCTCTTAAACAATGAAAATGCTTTAATAATGCTCTAATAACAGTGCCATTTTACATAATTCCACATGCTAGAGAATGAAACACATGGTCAAAATAGAAATTACTCATATAATCATTATGAGGCTGAGGTCTACCTGTATCGATTATAATGAGCACTACATAGCACATGTTAACATTAAAGGCTTTTTGTGATTGGCAGGGTGGAGTCACTCCAAGCCAGTGTTTTTCCACTGAAGACATGAATGGACACCCAGTGAGTTCAGCTTGGCCAGATGTTTTATACTGCTTCACCTTTTAAAAATGTCAGGCTTAGAAATCCCTGCCCTAATAAATTATATGTATTTCAATGCGAATCAGTCCAGGTGATGGGTTAATAAAAATTACCTGCTTTTTTGCTTTTTTCTGTGACAGCAAGAGAGTGAATCTTAACACAGCTGCATGTTTGTGGTGATTGAAGTTGGCTGGTTGAGTTGATGTTTGAGGGCAGCTTTTTTTTTGTTGAAAATCTTCCTTGTCTTCTTATGGCGTTGAATGATATTCTGACTGTGCTAATTACAGAGGGGACTTGCAGTATGATTTACTGATGACATCAAGCTTTCAATCCAACAAATACTAAATTTAAAAAAAATCTGTACTTTGTATTCATTAATTAGATGAATATGATTTATACATTTTTCATCACATTCATTCTCATCTTCCTCGTCCTCTTTTCTCATTTTATTTTAGCAATCTTTTTACCAATGATTATATTATTGATTTGTCACTTCAATATAGAATTTACACAAACACATATAAATGAAAAAAACATGATTTGAAACCATTGCACACAATGCAGCACACGTACATCAAGAAGTAATGGATTCTGGAAGGGAAATAAAGTATTTCTCTTCAATGTTTAATTTTTCTTTTAATCTCTTTCCTTTTTTGAATTCCTTTTTGTAGTCTCTATGTGACCTTACCCCCCATCATGTCCTTTCCTCTTCCCACCCACTCCTTCCAACCCAAATCCCTACCCAGGAGCCTGGCCCTGCCAAGGTGACAGTGACCAGCAGCAGCAGTGGAGGCAGCATCCCGTGCCTGCCCAGCAGCATTGCCAGCGCTGAACGTGTCCCGATGAGTCGTGCCACTCTATGGCAGGAGGAGAGCCGCTGGAGCAGGGCCACCATCCCCTGCAGCCGCAGTGCCTCCTGCCTTAGCCAGCTGAGCCAGAGCCAACCAGAGTCTAGTATCACTACCCAAGATGGTGAGGATTAGAGTGCATATAAATTCATCGACATCTTGTACATATTGAATGCTGCTGTTTCACTATTAAATTAGAAAAAACTGTCACATGACACCATCCACCACCACCATTAGTTATCTTACTCACTCTAATGAAAAATTGCAACTAGCTATGTGTTTATTGCATATATATATATATAAAATATTATTTTATTTTTTTAATGGAAACCAGATGGTGGCACCATGAGCACTGGACGCAAGGTACGAGTGGAGAGCGGTTACTTTTCCCTGGAGAAGACTAAGTCGGAGCCCTCTCCACAAGCTGCACAGCATTCCCAGCCACCTCAGCCACCTCAGCATCTACCCCTGTCCTCTTCATTATCTTCCTCCTCATTAGGAGCTCCCAGTCCCAGGTACAACTCTGAGTCCGAACCCCAAACATCCCCTTATCAATCTTCCCAAGATCCTCTCCCCTCTCCAGGTGCCCTCATTTCCCCAAGCTATTCCACCATCAGCTCCTCCCAGAGCTCATTGGACTCTGAGCCCAGCAGTGGTACACCAGTCTGGGAGGGCCGTGGTGGTAGTGGTGGAGGGAGCACTGGTAGTGTCAGTGGAGGAGGAGGCAGACTTGGCCGGTCTGGCAGGGAATATGCAGCATTGTCTGATGTGCCACGGGCTCGCAGGCTGAGCTACCGCGAAGCTTTCCGTTCAGAGAAAAAGCGTCAAGAGCTGAGGGCACGCACACGCAGTCCTGGCAGAGAGGAGGTGGCTCGGCTATTTGGGGAAGAGCGCAGGTAAGAAGACATAGATAATAATCATGCACAGGATACAGCAAAAACACTGTACAGAGACTTGTGTTTCTTGTAGCTGCTTCTTGATTGATCATATCAATGCTGAACATGAATCCCAAAGCAGAAGCATAAATCTTATTCACTTGTGATAATGATGACAGGGAAACATGATTAATAATCATTAATGAACCACTGGTTGTAGCCCTCGGTATAGCTTTGAAATATATAGATGGCATGCTAAATAATCTATTGAGGCAAAGTCACGCATTGCTTGAAGCATTCAACATTTATTTTCTTAGCACCACGCTGTGGCTGCTGTCCTTGAGGCACTCCTGTCTCTTGAGCATCTTTTGCCATTGTTGCCTACAGCAGCTTACCAGTTTCCAGTGGTTTGCCATTAATGATTTTGGGGATTGAAATGCATGTGTTACTTTCTTTTCTGTTGGTCTCTACCTCTTGCTCTTGCTACCTTTGCTAGTTGGTTTTGTTGTTTTGATCTTTTCCAGGGGCTTCTGAACAGAGCTTCTCAGATCTAATGCTCAACCAACCCCTCCACCCCTGTCCCAATGCTGTTCCCTGCTGGTCACCGCTGATTCCTGCTTTCTATCATTTCATCTCTGCACTGCCTGGGAGCACACACACACTGTTCAATAGACATGCACTTGGTTTATTGTGCATACACACTGGTTGTTTTGGTTGTTTCTCTTCTCTCATACAACATACATACACATAAACATGCATTAACAAAAAGAGCAGTGCCTTAAGGTAACGCTGGCTGTGTTGCCATAGCTACTATTTCTGCAGTTTGTTTAATCCACCATCCTAGTCATTTTCCTTTTCTTCTAAGGTTTAATCTCATATAACACTACTCTTTTATTCTCTGGTGTAACTCTGTAATGATCTTTATGGGGATTCTTCCTTAAATTGCATATGTTTATTTATGAAAGGAGCTTTGAGTCTAGAATGATGTCCACAGTCAAATAGCGTACAAAGTGTATGTGATTGCTGTGCAATAATGGCAGCAATGCATTGTGCAAACAATAACTGAAATTGCTTCTGGACATTAATTTTGGCTCAAATTTGCTTTCACATTATTCTATGATCCTGTGTATATGCTACCTTATTTTGCCACCATTGGAGGATGATTTGCTGCATTATTGTTTTCTTTTTCTTTTTTTTTTCTTTTTAAGAATAACCAAGTCAAGTTATTACCATGTTTTTTGTATGCTGCAAAATGTCACAAGAATTTATGTTGAGTGAAATATGTACTGCTAACTCTAACCTTTTGAAAAGAATGGTTCATATGTGTTTCATAGGCGTTCTCAAGTCATTGGCCGATTTGAGGAGGGTCAACCAGTAGAGCGCATGGACACCAGCAGCTCCAACGAGGTGTCCTCCAACATCACATCAATCCAGAGACAAGGCCGCAGCGAGAGACGCTATCTTGCTAACAAACATGTATGCTGTGTGCATTTACTACATAATGAGAGTTGAGCAGCTCTGATAGCAGGGAATAATTGCTAATACTTTTTATTCATAGGAGTTGTCACTGGATGCAGGAAAGGACCGTTCAGTACCTGATGTGTCCAGCTCCAATTTTGCCAACTTAAGAAGAGCCAAGTCACTGGACCGTAGAGTTACTGAGTCTTCAATGACTGTAAGTTCTGTACAGTACAAGGTCATAAGCAGTGGACAAAAAAAAAAAAATTCAAGTGCCATAAAAATAATTTTTGAAATTCACATTGATTCAGGTTTAATATCACTCAAATAACTACTAGTGCAGCAGTAATGATATGACCCCACACCACCTTCCCAACTGTGAAAGTTGTGTTTGATGTAGCATCAGGTCAGTGTAGAAGCAGAGCTGTAGGTGATTGAACCCAGGAATGTGAATTTTCTTTCTTTCTTTCTTTCTTTCTTTCTTTCTTTCTTTCTTTCTTTCTTTCTTTCTTTCTTTCTTTCTTTCTTTCTTTCTTTCTTTCTTAACAAGGGTTCAGAAATGTATTTACATACAACAGACTACAATAAATAACTACACTTAAAGACATAATATAAAATAGAAAAGGAATTTTTCTTTCCATAGTTTCATGGAACGCTTAAATAACTTGGCAGGTGTATTTTCCATATCAGGCAGTGTGTATGGTCAAGGACAAGATATTTCATGTGAATGATCCCTGACCATTTTTGTGACACATCTGAAATGATTGATATGTCCTTCAGCAATGATGTTAGGTTGTTGTCAACATTTGCAGTATGCAAGATAAAAATATAACATGAGAGATAACAAAAATAATATGAACATACTTTACGTAATGTCCACTGCTCAGAAGAACAACACTATGCACTGGCCAAGACATAAATAACCCAAATGAAAAAAAAAGTCTGATTGCTTGAAAGTTGAAGTTTTTCAAAATGGTATACATAGTTTCAGTTCATTCCATATGTACGTGTTACTGCACTTTTTCTACTGTGACAAAATATTAAAGTAAAAAAAGTAAATTGCAACACACAAGCTGATCAAAATTGTACAGGTATCCCCCAGTATCCTACTGGTCTGAGGTCAGAGAGCGCTGTAGGGGTGATACAGTCAATGTGTGGTTGTTCTCTCTGGCTGAGCTGCAGCTGCCAGAACCCCCACCCACTCAAACACACACACACACACACACACACACACACAGGGACACACCACTGCCGTCACTGCTACTGATCATTATAAATAGCCAGCCCAGAAGCAGCCGCAGTTGTGTGTATGTCCCTGGGGCAGACGGAAAGAAACAGATTGTCAACATATAAAGGGAAGGCAGTTAGCCATCAGAATGACCCTCTGCCAGGCGATGACTCCATACCGGATGAAGCTCAACAAAAACAAGGTATTGTTGAGTGGACAGAAATCAGGTTTTTTTCGACAAATGATTTACTTAAGTCTATAAACAGACCAGAGCTTGGTTTCAATGTACAGCAGTTTGTGTTTCACAGGGAAGGTTCAGCTCCCGCCACTCAGTCTCTTTAGCTGGAGTTGTCTATTAGCAGTTGTGCTTCTTGAGCCAAGATGGTGACCTAAAAGTAAACAAATCAACATAATTAACTGTGTGTAGAAAGAAGTCAAATATATATTCTGATTACATCATTCATAAGTGATGAGGACCTCTGTTATGGTGAGAAATTAGTAAAATGTTGGCTTCCATCCTAATTTTCCTTAGGTATTTTTGGCCCATTTTCCATTTATGTGCTTACTTTTAAACTAAGTCACTTCTAATTGATTTGTAATGAGTTGATACAGTTGCATCATATGACATCACATCACTTTGCTTTCTCTTCTCTGCAGCCAGATCTGCTAAACTTCAAAAAAGGATGGATGACCAAGCTTTATGAAGATGCAATGGTAATTTGTTGTTATCAATAGGATTTAATGACCATCTCCCTGTTTTGTCTACTGAAGTAACATCATATATTATGTATATACTGGTGTAATCCAATTCATGGCATCTTTTTTTTCCATCTTAGTGGAAGAAACACTGGTTTGTCCTCACAGATCAGAGTCTAAAGTACTACAAGGATTCAATCGCTGAAGAAGTAAGCTTTGTTTTTAAAGGGATTTAAAGGGTTTTTTCTGTTAATGAATGGCTTAATAACAAATATTTTCTTTTCGGTTTGTTTTTTTTCTTTCATTCTTGCTTTTTTTTTCTTCAGGCTTCAGAATTAGATGGTGAGATTGACCTTTCCACATGTTATGATGTCAAAGAGTTCCCAGTCCAGAGGAATTATGGCTTTCAAATCCTGGTGAGTGTTGATTCTTTGTGATAGATGGTTGGTTGGCAGTCAAAGAAATTTAATTACAGATGACTACAGGTACATAAACAGAGCAGCTATGATGAATAAACAGAAAAACTAAACAATGGATAAATGGAGATATTAACTGAAGGTCCTGTTATAAATATAAGGTCTCAGATGAATAAAGTGCTGTCATTGTCATGTGATTGATCCTCCTGCATCATTAATCACCAGTAAAGATGAACCTCATTGTCTACGCAGTGTAGCTCTGTTGCCTCCCACCAGTCTATAAACAGCCTTAGACAGCATGTGGTGATGCTTTAGGTATCATGTTTTGCCATTTCTCTTTTTGAACTGATTCTTTGTCTGTCATGAAGGATGTCACTTGACTTGTCATCTCTCTGTGAAAGGCTGACCTCATAGTGGTCTAAATCTGCTACAGCTGTTACCAGCCTCGCTTGTCTCTCTGAACCCATGTGCCCTTCATCCCACAATGCACAATATGTTTACCTAACCTCTTGCATTCAAAAGGCTCAACCTTGCTCATAGTTCAATAACAGTCCTGTTTTTTTAAACATTAATATTAAGCTGCAGTGATCCATCAAAGAATAGAAAATTCATTCCCAGCTATTTTGATAATTGATTAATCATTTTGGTTCATTCTTTAAGAGAAAACACTTTTTCCTGTTTCAGTTTCTTAAATGTGATTATTTTTTGATTTCTTTAGGCTGCTATGGTAGTAAACTGGGTCATGGACAGATTTTGAGGTTGCGTCTTGGGCTTTGGTAGACAATGACAATTTTACCATTTTCGGACATTTTATACACCAGACAACAATTCAATTAATTGAAAAAAGCAATATATTAATTCACAATAAAAATATTTTACTGTTACTGTTTTACTGTTTACATCAACTGTATTGGATGAACTTATAATACAAATCCAGTGTTTATGAGGATAACAGTGGCTACAATGTCATTGCTTTGATTTACATTTGCTTAAGGCAGCTTCCCTGGCTATTTGTTGAGGAAGTCAGAAATAGAGTTGTCGCGGGGATCATTATCTCTTTGGCTGAGAACAACATGGGTTTGGTGTCGAGAAATTAATAACTCCAGTATTTATATCTACTCTCTCTGCTCCATGGTCAGGCAGGAAGGGGCTGTTGTTTTGTCATTAGCATAGCTGCAGTGTAGAGTTGAATGCCAGTTGAAATCCTGATTTTAGGAATGAAGTACCAGGTCCCTTAAAAGCCATTACTGTGTCCTGAGAGGCTTTAACACAGATCCGTGGTGGTTAAAATCACTTAAGTGCCACTAGAGGTCACTGTGATGTTTAAATTAAATTTATTGCAAACACAAAGCTGAGCTATAAAACCATTTAGTGTAGGATGTCTCTACAAAAGAAGCATTTTACCTTTTCACTTTGTCTGCTTAGAACAGTTTTCTGAAAGTTGATATTTTTCACAATCTAGGGATAGAAAAGGCCAGTGCCAACTATTGCAAGTGATTACATTTGTTCATTATTATGAAATATTACATTTGTAGTATTTGTTCCTTATTCCTTCAATTCATATTTATATCCAGCTAAAGTGGTGTGGTGTGAAAATCAAATGTGAAAGTAACACAGAAATGTCTTTTCTAAAAAAAAATTGATTAATCAAGAGTAAACTGCAAAACTGAAACCATTTTTCACTTTAATTTTTAAGATATGAACGCACTTCATTTTCTCATATTCAGTTGATCAAGGTGCAGTAATCAAAAGAATATTAAAGCTAGGAGAGCAGTATGTTGATTTGATCAAAGTAAATTGAATGTATTAGGCATCAAATAAGAACTTTGGAATACTGGTTTTACTAGTCTAGTTGGTGTTAAAATTGTTGGTGTGATAGCAGCCTAAAAATACATTATTCTGCTTCCTATTAGCTCAGTATTTGTGGTTTTAATGTTCTGCTCGCCAACAAGCTTTCAAAACCTCAACTCTGTGTAGCTCAACAACAAAGAAGAACTAAGGCCAAGTATGTTTTGCCTCTCTTCGCTGTCCATTCAACCATTATTCTACTGCTGGTAAAACAGCATAGTTAATGGCTACCTGACAACAGACAGAAACATGTGCTTATATTTGTATTCTTTTTTTTCTTATCAAAAGGGTATTTTAATGTCATGCGTGTGTGTTTTCAGTATAAAGACGGAGCATGCACCCTGTCAGCCATGACCTCTGGAATCCGTCGCAACTGGATTCAGGCCATCATGAAGAATGTGAGACCCACCATTGCCCCTGATGTCACCCGGTAATATCATCAACACTTAACCTCTAGCAGCTATGATAGCGGCTTTTCTCACTTATTTTATCTTAATCCCTCTCTCCTCCTCCTCCTCATCCTCTCTTTCCCCTTTCTCTTCCTTGCTTGACCGGTATTTTCACCCTGCTTCCAGGAAAAACATCTCTCTGAAACTATCCGTTCTGAAGCCCAGGTTGGAAAGCTTGTGTGTTGAATATCTCCCCCTCCTCGAACAGTGATGTAATTGCTCAGCAATGTCAGCCCCGACGTGTTTGTCGTCCTGCCCTATGTCATGTGATTGTTGAGTAATGTCTCCTTGTCAGTTGTGCCACTGTAGAGACACACACTGCAATCACATCAACAAACCAGAATAATCTACTCAACCTGTCCTAAGATTTTTTTTCATAAATTATTATTCTTTAGCAGTAATTTCAGTGTTTTTTAAGTTGAGTATTTCCTTTCAGATGGCCCATCACATTTGCTGCTGAGTGACACACTTTACTCTGCTGATGTGTCTCTTAGGCAGCTCTCTCCAATGGGGGAATGTGTGATATTTTTGGCATTTGTGCTTAGACGCCTCACAGACACCTCTTTTTCATTCTTGAGCTCTGTCCCTTCTCATTTTCCCCCTACTCACACTTCCTGACACCTCAACACAACGTGATTAAAATAGATTTGCCAGTCCAGGTCATTTTTTAAAAATGCTCTGCAGTTTACTGCAAACATTCCTCACATTAAGCTACTGTAGAAATGGCATTAACATAGCAGCTAAAGGCAAGCATCTGCCATAAGGCTTATGTTAGATCATGTCTGTGAACACCAAAGCTGCTATCAAGTCTAATGTGTAGTGTGCCTTTTAAATGTTTTGATGTTAATGTTTTGACTTTTATGCATTCTTTTGATTTTTATCATGCTTTTAAATGCACAGTTAAATGATGCCTCACTGCCACAATGTGTTTGTTCTTTGTCCTGCAAAGCTTTTTGTATCGTCGCTTGAACTGCTGGAAATGTAAATGTGTAGCTACACTGTATAATTTTAATTACGTGTCATGTGTTTTTATTCACATCTTCTTCAGATCCCTCCCTGAGGAGAAGATAAAAGCCCAAGTGACACTGGAGCCATGTCTACAGGCCACTCCTGAGCCAAGCCCCAGTCCTGAATCACCTAAGAGCAGACAGCCAGCTGGCAACAATGCTTCCACCCCTCCCTCTGAGCCACGAAAAAGTAGAGTTCGTGAGCGTAGACGAGAGGGGCGCTCAAAGACCTTTGACTGGACTGAGTTCAAAATGGAACATACAGAAAAGCCTGTGAAAGAAAGGGCAGACACAGTTGACCTTAGCTCATCATTCTCCACAACCTCCTCCTATTGCTCACCATCCTCTTCCCCTTCCTCATTAGCATCCTCTCCTGTCTCTACCTCCTCCCTCCAAACCTCCTCTTTATCAGGTGCTCACCCACCTTCTATGACAGAGGAAGCAGAAAAGGAGAATATAAGGAGAGGTATCCCTCCACACAGCACAACCAGTGCAACCCATATGCCAAATACTGTTACTGTTACCTTGACGTCCACATTAAACACTACATCACCAGTACATCACCAGCCATCAATACCTGAATGCCAAGAACAAGGAAAGATGGAGGTAGACCACCCTGCAGCTGCTCATACTCTTAGTAAAGACAAGAAGGACAAAAGAACCCCTGCTGTCCAGCAAGAGATTGAGCAGCGATGGCATCAGGTGGAGACAACACCATTAAGAGAGGAGAAGCAAGTGCCCATCACCACAGCTGTAGGAAACACTGGTAACTCTGATAGATTACCAGCACATGAGCTTGCTGCACTACTAGACAAAGAGGTTTGTTTTATCAATGTGATCAGATACATCATATATAAGCTAGCAGAGCATCTTCTGCCATTTACCTTTTTCCTTTACTTTCTGTTTAGTTGGGACAGAAGCAGAAGGAGCTGGACAGACTGCAGAAGCAGAACAACCTTTTAAAAGAGCAGCTAGAAGATGCTCTCGGGAGAGAACAAAGTGCCAGAGAGGGCTATGTATTGCAGGTACCAAACTCACCATCCATCATTCAGGATTCATATTTTGAAATTGCACTGATTGTTTACATATTATCTTGAGCATTTCAAAATTGTCTTCAGCAACATAGTATAAATATACTGGTCAAACACATGATGCAGTATTTCTTTTAACTGTACCCCACAGTAGTGCTGTCAGTCTTCCTCTATAATCCTTTTTTTAAACTTTGTTCCTCATTAATTTTAATATGCAATTATATTTTAACTTGCTCAATTGTGGCCTATTATCAATATTTATGTACATATAAACTGTATAAGAAGGCTGCAGTGCCATTGCCACTAATAGCAGGTGATTGTTATTGATAATGTTAATACACATTGAATTTGGGATTGCGATTCAGTCACACTCAGAAAATTGTATTTTTTTTATCAGATGTGGCTAAAGCATTTCTTTATGATGTTACCCCACACATTTATTTAAAAAAATAACAAAAAATACAAATTTGAATGGTAATTTCAGTGTTCAATTAGTTTTGATATTTTTTTCTACTGTTCTTGTGAAATTTGTTCACAGCCCTACCCATAGAGCAATGTAGCTTGTACTTTTGTTATACAGTGTGCTACTTCTTGATTGTCAGATTTATATGTCTACTCTTAACTTTTATGACATCTACTAACAGGTGTGGGTGCTTTATTTCTGAAACTGATATGCATGGTTGTGGTGGTCTTAGCATGAGTTTTCACTAACTTTTGTCATGGAGTTTCACATCTCCTGGGAAAATAATTGTTTTTAACAGATATACTCAAGGTAAGAAACTTGATCAAGAAGCCTTGCGCTGTGCTTTTTCTATCTGTTCATCTGCTTTTTTGTGTGCCATTTCCAAGCTTGAGTTCTGCATGCTTTTTGGTGTTTCAGAATTGCATACATGAACTAACTGCTGTTTTACATTGTGCATTTTTAAGTAACAGATTAAAATTATTTTATTATTTCCCATCAATTTAATTTTACATTTACTTTTTTATATATATACACCATATTAATCACCTGTTTTAGTTTATTTTTTGTTTTTGTGTTGAATATTCATTTAAAATGTTCAATTTCCAAGTCACCTCTGAAAAAGCACAGTGGAAGCTTGGGAAAGAAAAATTCTTTAAAAAAGAGAGATTGACATCAAGAAAGGAGAAACTTATTTTCCCGGTATCTCCCGAGATGTGGTTCTTTGTATATGGGAGGGAAGGTAAGGTGATGTCATTAATGAAACTGTCTCATCAATCTTTTTCAAGAGTGCAACATCCCCCCCTTCCTCACCGCACAGAATGCCATGGCAACGTTTGCACAAGCTGAACCAAGATTTGCAGGTCGAACTGGAGTCCCAGAAGCGTAAGCAGGACATTGCTCACCAGCAGATTCGGACACTAAAAAGAAGCTACACAGAAGCTCAAGATGCTGTTGACCGTCATGAGGCTGATATTCAGGGTCTGCAAGCTAAACTGGCATCTGCTATGGCTGAAATCTTAGCTAGTGAACAGGCGGTGGCCCGTATGCGTAATGAGCTCAAGCTAGAGCAAGAACGTTCAAAGGAACAAGAAGATGACTATGGACGCAGTGAGGCCACCCTACGAGCCCAGTTAAAGGACAGTGAAGATAGACTCCGTGAAGTAGAGGCTAGTCTGTTGGAAAGAAATCAGGCCCTAAGGCACCTGGAGCGCCAGCAGGCCCTGCAACGAGACCACTTGAGAGAGATACAGAGGCTGCAAGAAAGGTTACAAGAGGTGACTGCTCGACTAAGTGCTACAGAAGAAGGTCAGGCACTGAAGGAGGAGCGCCTAAGGAAGGAGCAACATGGTATGCAAGAGAGTCATGAGAGAGAGAGACTAAATCTGTGCAAAAGACTTGCTGATGCTGAAGCTGCACATAAAGAGATGGAAGACAGATTGTTGGAGGCTGAGCAGCAGGTGGATGCCCTGTTGAGAGGGAAGCAGGCCTCAGGAGGGAAAGAATACAGGGAAGAAATATTGAAGTTACAAGAGGAGCTGACCCAGAAGACTGACATGATTGAGTCACTAAGAGAGAGTGTGCGTAGGCTAGAAGAAGAGAAAGGTCATCTCACTTGCCGCTGTCAGGAGCTTCTAAACCAGATTGCAGAGGCAGACCGTGAGGTGAACAAGCTCCACAGTCGTCTGGAAACAGAAGAAGCTGATTACTACACCCTGGAACACTCATATGAGAGGGCTA
Source organism: Rastrelliger brachysoma (assembly GCA_024605115.1). NCBI lineage: Eukaryota > Metazoa > Chordata > Actinopteri > Scombriformes > Scombridae > Rastrelliger > Rastrelliger brachysoma. Next base: position 4,313 of record JANJYP010039278.1, on the reverse strand, counting down.
CCCAAGAGTTTCAGAAAATGAGCCATTTCCTTAGAGAGAAAGAGGAAGAGATCCGGCAGACTAAGGAGATGTATGAGAGGCTGGTGGCACGCAAAGAAGAGGACTTGAAAGAGGCACTTGTTAAAATGACTGCACTTGGAAACAGCTTGGAGGAAACGGAACAGAAGTTGCAAGCAAAAGAGGAGCTTCTTTGTCAAATGAGTCAAAATCTCTTAGATAAGGCTGAGCCCTGTAGTGCTGAAAAGGATCTACAAGCCAAGCTTGTGGTTGCAGAAGACCGCATTGCAGAGCTAGAGCAACACCTCAATGCCCTGCAGCTCGGCTATGCTGATCTACGCATGGAAAGGCAGCAGGTGCCAGGACAGAGCAAGAAAGGAAGGGTTAAAACATCAGCCTCCCTGCCAACAACCTTACTTGCCTTTGACAATACATCTAAGATAGACAACTCCCTAGATGATAAGGAGTCTCAAGCTAAGAGACCAAGGATACGTTTTTCCAATATTCAGTGCCAAAAATACAGCATAGAAGACTCTGACGCTAGCAATGTCAGCACTACCTATATAGACACAAGACAAAAAATTAACCAGGATGTAAATGAAGACATCCATGTAACTGAACAAAACATCTCTTCTGATATCGCATTCCCACATACTAGTGATCCAGAGAAGTTTATCTCCATTATACATGCCCTAGAAACCAAACTACTAGCCACTGAGGAAAAATTAAGGAACCTCACACAGAACCTAGAAGAGCAACAATCCACCCAAGTTGAAGATATGTCGAAGATTGATGACAGAAAGACAACGCAAAAAGAGCTCTGTACAGAGGAGGAGTTTAGATGTGAAAGTGGGGTTCATATTAGTGGTGCAAATAAGCATTATGCCCAGGCCCTGGTATGCGTGGAAAATAGTCGAGTGAAAGTCAGGGCTATTCTCGGTGGTTCTCATGATACCACTGATTCACAGCTTCATTCATTGTCAGAGATAGAAAATGAGTTGTTCATTGCATCACTGTACATCCATCAAGGACAAAAGGTCTTGAAAGAGCAATTACCAGTTGTCCTTCCCAATCAAAACCCAGAGATACTAGATAAAGAGGCAGTGCATCTCTTTGCCAAAACTCTATCTTTTGAGGCAGCAGTTTTGAATAAAATGGCTTTGTTAATACAGACCTCAAAGTCTGACCTCTTGCAATCTCTTGCTGAAATATGGGGAGACATAGACTACATTAAAAGAAGCGACAAAGATTGCTTGTCCATAGTTTATGCTGATGTCTTGACCAGGAAGTTGATGTTAGAGAGTGCATTTTGGAAAGACTTAGAGAAAGCGGGGATACAGTGTGAACAATCAGATGTTGCTAAATCAAAAGAGGTCAGTGTTCCAGCAGATGCAGATGTTGATGCCACAGTGATCTTGAATACCTTCATTAAGGCAGAACTAGCTTACTCTGTTCAAAACCTTAAACTATGCTATGAAGAGAAATTCAGGCTACTAAGAAGGGAGTTGGCTGAAGCCCGTAATAATGTACATCAAAGGGAAATGGCTTTGAAAGCAATTATTGAAGCTTCCAAAAGGCCAGATTTGAAAAATGTAATAAAAGAAGTTAAAAATAACTTTGGCTTTGGTAAACAAAAGTTAGCCGACATTCATCCCCCTGAACTTGCTCCTTATATGGAGCAGATTGAACTGGAAGAGGCTAGGGACCTGGCTGAGGAAATCATAGACAGACACTTGGCTGAAGAAATGCCCTCTTATGCTGCTGATTCCATTGAGTCACTTCAAAATGCACATGACAGTCTGGCTGATGAGCTTCAAAGACAGGCAGCATTACTCTATAAGTTTGCTCAAGAGATAGAAGGTGGTGTAAACCATCCTGAATTGACTAAAATGATTCATGGTCTTTTAGGGCACCAAACTTCACATACCTTCACAAGTACCTCTCTTTGTATGCGTGAAGCCCTCATTCAGGCTCAAGTAGCTTATGTGGCATGCAGGTTACGCACCAAGCATGAACAAGAATTGGGGTGGTGTAAACAAGCTGGTCAGAACATGGATGCCCTTGTCCAGCAGCATGCCCGCAGTGTCAGTGCAATCCAAGACAAATATGAAGCATCTTTACAGGAGGAGCGTCAGAACTTCACACAAACAATGACCACCCTCCAGAATGAGAACCAAACACTTAAGGGTGAAATCAGCACACGTGTAAACCAGCTCTCCCAGCAGCAGGAGCAGCTCACCCTCCTGCAAGAACATTTCCATAAGGAGAAGGAAGAGCTGAAGTTAAGATACAAGCAAGAGCTTAGCCAGGCAGAACAGGGGCGTGCTTCAACAGAGTTGGCCCTTATGGAGACCACAGCTGATAGCCAACGAAAACTAGAGGTCCTGCTGGTGGACATGGACACCATGGAGGAGCGGCACAATAGTCATGTGAGAGAACTAGAGGATCAATTTGAGCAGAGGATCTGTGAGCTTCAGCATGTCCATCAAGAAGAGATTGAAAAGTTGCATGCAAAGTATATGGAAAATATTAGATGTATCCAAGAGCACCAACAAGACAAAAAAGGCACTGAGCCCCACTCGTCTCCCTGTGATGAGGCCACAACACCAATGGAAGAGGAGGAACAGGGGAAGGTGGGAGATGAGCAGACCATGTCAGAGGTAGATTCCATGGTGGTTCTGAAGGACAGGATCCTGGAGCTGGAAACTCAGATGAACACCATGAGGGACGAACTGGAGAGCAAGCACCTAGAAGGAGATGTGGCCAGCCTGAGAGAGAAATACCAGAGAGACTTTGAAAGTCTTAAGGTTTTTGCTCTTTAATTTTGTATTAGTGAATATCTATGAGAGAGTTGTAGATAAATAGTCAAATAGCTGAATAAGTAGTTTGTTATCCCACATACTAATATTCACAGAAGATTTGGACATGGGAAATGGTGTGATTTGAGATTATTTGCACATTAAACTACTTGCATAATCAGATTGCGTGCATGTGAATATAAATGTAGCTTTGAGCGATGTCCAAATTTTTACCCACTTTATCTCCAGTCAGTCATAATTGGTATTTATGAATACGAACTGAATGAATCAATATTCACATAGATGAAACCAACTCATGAAAAATGCTGATCCTTTACATTTTTTACACAATGAAGCAAAGCAAAGCCAATTATCACTATACTCAACTAAAATATGTCACTGCTTCTCCAACATTGCCTTTTCATATGGGTATCAACCATTTCCCAGTTTCAGTAACAGAATGATGTACAGTTTATTATTGACAATAGTGCTGCCTTGCTGTAATAGAATTTCACTGCTTTAACTTGCTCTCTTACTAACATAGCTGGGCTTTATATCAAAAAAGCTTGCATGGCTTCTGTCAATGATTTTGCATGACACAATTTAGTGTAGTCTGATAATAGTAGATATTGTACTGAATTTAGAGTCACAAAATAAAAATCTAGGCAAAAAAGTGCTGAATTTATTTTGTGACAACTCAGTGTTGACCCTTTCTTTCTGTAGGCCACATGTGAACGTGGCTTTGCAGCAATGGAAGAAACACACCAGAAGCTAATTGAAGACCTCCAGAGGCAGCATCAGAGGGAGATTTCCAAACTTATGGAAGAGCGAGAAAGGCTATTAGCCGAGGAGACTGCTGCTACAATTGCTGGTAAAGAAACTGTTGGTATTACCACTCCATAATTTATCTAGTTTCAGCACAACCAGTTTTGAGATACCAATATGATCCGTCTTTAAACCAGCTATTGAAGCGATGAAGAATGCACACAAGGAGGAACTTGAGAAGACCCAGCGCTCCCAGCTGAGTGGACTGAACTCTGATATTGATGAACTTCGGTTACAATATGAGTAGGTTGTTTTTGGTTTGGTTTTTTTAAGTAAGAACAACAAGACTATTTAACTTGGAGAATGAGAAATACAGAATTTCCTGGCATGCAGCAAATATGTGAATTTGTGAATTACCTTGACAAAATGTAAACAATCGTAGTATGTAGAAGTAAAGCTTTAATGTTAAACCTAAAACACTATGAGCCCTGATGCTGAGGAAGTATTTATAGTTAATATTTTTGGCTTAGGTGAATGCCTAAATTGTCTATGCAGTTGGTAGTTCTGCATTAGAAATGTAAAAAAGACACCCACCAAAAAGTTTGTATGTGGCTCATGAACTAGAGGAACTTTTAAATAACTTTTATTTGCAATACAGTAATAGATGTGAATTCAAGTTGATGATGTAATGATCTGATTGTTAAGGGAGGAGCTTCAGTCCATCCAGAGGGAACTGGAAGTGTTATCAGAGCA
>JANJYP010039273.1:0-17486 GCA_024605115.1 Rastrelliger brachysoma | reverse complement strand
AGCAGTGGGAGCACTTTGGGGTTAAGTGTCTTGCTCAAGGAGACGTGGACTGGGGGAGCCGGGAATCGAACCACCAACCCTCTGATTAGTGGACGACCGCTCTACCATCTGAGCCACAGACACAACTCAGCGTCAGTAAAGTAACACAATAATTTTTTTTTTTTTTCCATTTATGAATTCCTACTAGAATAGTCTGTTTTAACATTTCCAATTAAAATACAGTGATGGCTTCTATAAGATAATGCATCAGTTCACACAGTGTTTAGTCTATAGTGAAAGAAGTTAGCAAATTTAGCATGCAAGCATAAGTGCTATCCTGGCTACCTGAGTCCATCACAACTTGTAGTTCATAGTTGTCTGTCAAGAGTGTGCTTTACAACACACATCCTGTCGATGGTTTCACACTTTTCTGTTGACCAACAGTTGGTGATGATAATGTGTTGAGAAACAAGGCAATTCAGTAAAGACTACTATCAGACAGACATGNCCTGTCGATGGTTTCACACTTTTCTGTTGACCAACAGTTGGTTATGATAACGTGTTGAGAAACAAGGCAATTCAGTAAAGACTACTAGCAGACAGACAAAAATAGCAAAGCAGGACTTAGGAGATTTTAAACAATAACCTTTGCAAATGTGTTACGATTGTGAAACACACTGAATATAACAGAGCTTTTATTTGTTTACAAAAACTCCTTCAAAGTTAAAACGTTCTCATTTAATAATGGCTGAAGTAGCCCAAAGAAGCCACAGTAGTCTAAGTCATTCAAAAATGCGTCTCCATATGGCTAATCACAGGTTGCTAATCACAACATACACCAACTCTGCATCAGTACTTCAGAGCTCTCTGTGCACTAACGTACACTTGGGCTTTTTTAGAATCTAGCCCACAATCCTCTGAATCTCAGTTTTCTGGGAAATCCAGGTGCTCTATAGTTCAAACACAGAGCTCAGTTCAAATAGACTAATTACTGATGCAACTTTACCTTACTGAAAAAACAAGGTTTCTACATGGCAGAAGTCTTTGTCTTCATTAATGGTTATAAGGAAAACTGAGCTGACCTTCACAACCCTGTGACCCTTAACTCTAGTGGATATAATTCCTTTCTGTTATAGGGTGAGCGCAAACTCCAGTGACAGTGACTGGGCTTTGTGCATGTACAACATGAACGCATGCCATTCCTTGGCTGCCACAACCGCACACAATCTCTTCCACACTTCTTTCATTCCTACCCCCTGCAACTAATCTACCATTTTCTGCCCTTTTAACAGCTCTCTGCCTTGCAGAAAACCCCCAAAGCCCACCATTACATGTGCACAGTCAGATCTTCACCCTAAACCTTGCACCTATCCAAATACACAAATACTGAAAACAGCCATAAAAACATGGATGGAAATTCGAGACAACATCGGAAACAGTGCTTCACACCAACTGTGAAGTTTGGGTTTACTGCGGGTTTATGTATGCACAACACAGTGCCCTGAGAGAGAGGCATAAACAGAGCGAGAGAAAAGAGAAAAAAGGCATGAAAAACAGTCTGATCTGCTTCTCCACAGTAGGAGCTCCAACTCTCTCCTCATCAAGAATGCAAAGCCTCTTCTGCAGGAGTGTGTGCGTGTGTGTANTCTCTCCTCATCAAGAATGCAAAGCCTCTTCTGCAGGAGTGTGTGCATGTGTGTGTGTGTGTGTGTGCATACTGAGGGGGATGGGGGCCCAACATATGCATGGTGTCTCAAAGGGAGAACTGGTCCCTCCACTCTCTTTGCCCTCCCAATGGGGTATTTTGCTCAGTGCCCCTTTGCCTTCACCACAAGCCCCCACCCCTTTCCTTTCCCTCTGTCTCTCTTTCAGGGAGAGTTCATTTTGAGTCTTGGCTATTGTGGGTAGTGAAGAGACTGACTTGCTAAGGGGTGGCCTGGGGTCCCTTTGGTCACACTGCCAGGTCACCCCTGTTGGAGCTAACTAAGTAACACTGGCAGGAATCTGGAAAAGGAAAAAAACACAAAGCCTGGATCACCAATAAAGATCCCTTTCTCTCCCTCATTGAGCACAATTGTTAATGTGATGTGTGCGTGCATGCACATGTGTGTGTGAGAGAGAGAGTCTGCGTAAGGGGAGTGTGGGTGATAGTGAATAAGGAATAAAGAGCAAGACAGGTAGTAGAGAAAAAAAGTGAGAATGAGCTGATTAAACACAGCCAGTTAATTAGTTCTCCTCTTTATTTAGCAGAAGAAAGAGTTTGCTGCTTTCACTGATAGACTGGCTACACATGGATGCACAGGATTCAATACACATAAAATAATATATCATAAAATTCTATCATTGTGTAAGTGTATATTTTATGGAAAGATTTCATGGTCATCTATTTGAGATTTTAAAGACTTGATCATTGATTGACTACAAAATATCCATTGATGAATGAGCAATGCAAATAGTCGCTTGTTGTAGCCCTGCAGAATGTAATGGAGATGATGAGATAAAATATCAGAGCTTCAATACTTACAAGTAGAGTCCTGAAGAAGCTCTGCACCCTAAATTCATGATTGTGCATTGCCATGGCAACGACCAAATGAGAAATATAGCAAAAAGTAAAATGATGTGTCTTCTGTTACATCACCTCTGTTTTTTTTTTTTACAGTTTATCATGAGTGGGTCAAAAAATTGTCTCGTCACATCAATCTGAGCTCAGTCATTGAGAGCTGCTCTGATGACTTTGCTCCATCCTGTACATGAGCCAGGACACCCCCTGCTGATTGGCTGTTATAGTGATGTGTGGCATACACAGAGCAGACAGCTAGCAGACCACGAGGAGACATTTGCTGAACTTAAAAGTGTGCTGAACACTCTTTCTCCAAAATCACTGACTCTATCTTTAACCTATTAGTAAAATGACAGAAAATTAATTAAGTAATTTTTCAAGAAACAAACCCAACAATTTGATGGCTCCAGGCTCTTAGAATTGAATATTTGCTGCTTTTCTAATATTTTCAGTTTTTTTTTTTTACATAATTTACAATTACATCATTTGGCGCTGTATCATATTGCAATTGTCATTTTTTATGAACCAAAGGATTACTTGATTACTAGAGAAAATAAACAGATTAATGGATAATGAAAATAATCATTACAACCCTACAAAATATTAATAAAAGGTGGATGGACGCTACATAATGGTGGCTGCAACTAATGATTATTTTGATTAATTTAATTAATTCACTCATTATTTTGTCAATTTAAGGATACTTTCTTTAGTNGTGTGTGTGTGTGTGTGTGTGTGTGTGTGTGTGTGTGTGTGTGTGTGTGTGTGTGTGGCGCAAATGAAGGAATGTGAAATATCCAAAAAACACAAAAGCTTCAGTTTTGAGAAGAACTCTTGAATGCATATTTTATGTCAACTGACTGATCAATAAATCAACAATTATCACAATACACAGATACGGTCATGCATGTGTGCATGCATGTGCACATGCAAGCACCACCTTGATGTTTATCTCAGGTAAACCTGATAAAGACAGGATGTTTGCAACAGGAAAAATCTTATTTCCCCTAATCTTGCCATGTTACCATCTAACCACTATATTGGACTAAGATAGCAACCGAGGAAATGTTCAGTGCAGATTCTTAACAGGAGTTTGGCATTTTAGGGCAGGTCAGTGCAAGATGCGAGCAGGGAGAGATGGAGAGCAAGCAAACGCAGACACAAAAAGGCAAAGGCTGAGGAGGCTGCAAAAACACTGCAAAACCAATTTCAGTCAAGGCCAAACAGAGAGAGGCCTTCTTCAACTGAGAAAATGTGGGAAACAGATCAAAAAGCGGTCAGATAAATGATCTGGCTATGATGGTACAGACAGATTTAAACCACAACAGCTGGTGCAGAAGAGGAAGAACATCAGTTTCATGCTCCGTCCCCACCGCAGTCGAGCAGGAGCCAAGAGACAGTGCACTGGGCTGTACTTACTCTGGCAAAAAAATTAAAGGGATTTGATTGAAATGAATGGGAGTCGTGTTATCCAAAAGCTCTGGAGGGGAAAAAACACATCCCTGAAAACGTTTTTCCCTCCATATCTTTCTTCCAACAGGCTTCAAGCACTAAGTTAACCAAGGGAGAATGATACAGGTAGATTCAAAAGGAAGATGAAGCCGGGCTTCAAATGATCATGTCTTTTCAGGTCTCTGTGGAGGCAATCTGGCCAATTTGAAAAACAGATATTGTCAGGTCAAAAGAAAAATTGTAAAACAGGAAACATAATAAAAACGAAGTGTGAGATGTGCCCAGAATACCAGACATTTAACAATGACTGAAAATTAAAAAGAGCACAGAAATTTGTCTTATTTTCAGGTGGGACAAAATTAGTTGTCGTCAGTTAACAAGAATAATCATGTCCACCTCAAAGGACAAAGTGCAGGGACAAAAGAAAGAATCACACACTAAATTCAATATTGATTTTGCTTTATCAAAAGTGTCTAAATTGACCTGTTTGGATCCCGGTCTTCTCAAAACTGAGCTGAAACGTAATAAACTAAACTAAATTTCTATTGAATAATCATTAAAATTCATCCACCTCTATGTACAACTTCAGCCATTCAGGAAATAAAAAATTTGATATACATTATTAATTATAACACTTTTATACCAAAGTCCATAAAACCAGTGAACACTGACAATTTGGAAATGAGGTTTATTTAGCTTATGCCCTGAAGCGACAAGGTTTCCATCTGACAGCAGCACTTAATTCCAAAGCTCATACAATGAGTCTGGGGACTTCACCATGTGTGTGTGTTCGGTTTGGAGGTTGGAGACACTGTGGTGTGAGGCAGTTGGATACAAGGGGCGCCTGAGCCTCTCAGTGCCTGGATTCAGGCCAAAACATACAAGCAACCCCACATTTAATGAAAATGTGGCCCTTTGCTCCGTTCTCTCCTGCATTGTGAAGGGAAGATAAAGGTAACAGTCTGCAGTACCGGACCGTTTCACCAGATTTTGGAAAGGCCAGGAGTTCTGAAGACCGATATGGAAGTCATTCAAGTTTTAAAACACTACAGACGTTGCTGTGGGACTGTGCAGCTGTTGGCAGAGAGTCCTGATTTTTTTCCAGAAAAATAAAACAGATTAAAATTCTTGATTTCAATGCCGCTTTTAAATTATATTAACATTTAGCTTGGAAATAAGGTCATGTACGCTCACAGCTTATCACATCAGTTACCATATTTATTTTCAATTCAGCTCAGATAAAAATGAAACATATAAAGACTTAATACTAAAGCACCAACATACACAAACAGTATAACTTTGAATAATACATTATTCATCTATCAACTGCAACTTGGGACCAAGAATCCAATAACTGTGTGTGAAAGCAAGGAAGTGTAAAAAAAAAAAAAAAAAAAAAAAAAAACTCTTCTTGCAATAACAGTCTAGAAGACAGCAACAGTTAAAATGGAAAAAGAACAGAGGTGAAGATAGTTCATCTTAGCCTCAAAAGGCTTGTAATCCACAGAAACGCATCACGATTTATGATCAGACTAAAAAAAAGAGGAGTTGTGCCACTGTAATGCAATAAGAAATGCAGAAAGAAAGACAATGAGAGGAGCAGGGATAGAGAAACAGAGGATGATGGAACATGGAAGGTGCTGTGTGAAGGGGGAAAATTGTCTTTACCCATTGTGTGATTAAGTAAAAACATACAGTATGTGGGTCTAAACAATGATACCAGCCATAGTATAAAACCAGGCATGCTTTTGGTATAAAACAATGTACCAGGGATAGCAGAGCTACAGAAACACTACTGCAGATGCCTTCCCGCAATTGAATTCCACTTGTCTGCACATTTAACTGTTAAATTAATGTCGTTATACTCAATATCATATATGTGATGAGAACAGCAGCATTTGAAGTGACATACACATGGAGAGTTATTGCTACAGTCAGATTTTTTTGTTTTACCTTCTGTGAATTTTTTGTTTTGATTTCACTGTTTTGCTTCATTTTCATTGCTGTTGTCGGCACCATTTTCCAGGCTCAGCACGAAGCTGTTTTCAGCTAAAGAAAACTCTAAAAGGAACCAGTCCACAACCAGCACAGTACCAAACTGCAGACAGGCGGTTTAGTGACAAGCTGGTGAACAAAGTGAAGCATTTAGCTAAAAGTATAACAATTCCCCCAGTAGATAAACCAAAGCTAAAAGGAGAGTGAATACAGGACATTTATTCATCAGGTGACACATATGCCAATATGTTAATTGACGCTGTATAGCAACTTGATCTCTTTGCTCACGCATTCACCCATTTAACTTTAAGAGGTGATAATGTGTTGATTTTTGTATTTACAACTTGTTGCATTGGTCCAAAAGTGACTTAGAAAATCTGAAGGTTTTACTAGAAATGTGACAAAATAGAGAAAAGTAGTCCTGAACACATCCCAGATCATTGGCACAAGTATAAAACTAACACTGAAGCTGCCTTTTTTACTCACATTGAAGCAAGACATTATCCACACTGAATTATACATTATTCTCTTGATGATATCACAGCTAAATTGTGACAATCAGGGACTCTCAAGGACAATTGGGACTTAAGATTTCATTACACATATTTGGACTTTGTGTGTGAAAGTGTTGTACACAAATGGACGTCATGTGAAACTGGATTTTCTCTAGCTTCTTGAAGACATTTTGTGTTTCATCCAAAGTGCTTCTTCATTTTTGAGTGACTGGTGAAGAGTTATAGTCTTGAAGAATCTAAAACAAGTCCAGTGGCTCTCAACTTGGCCTTTCTGGATATACCAGACCTGAATGACTATGAATGTTCACACATATAGTGCGTGCAGATGTTATGTTAAACATGTGACAGGAATGAAGGAAACAAGGGATGGTATCTAGCCTTCACGCATGGTATGTACACATATCTGTAATTCGCAACGGTGAACTAACTGAAAGGGAATAGCTGGCTAAATTATGTAACCTGGGTGTCCTTCGGGTGAGTGAACAATAAAAGTACCTTTGCAGGATTGTGCTTAGAGAAATGCATTTGACACCTAGTGTTCAACCTTTGGAAAAGCATTACTGTGAGGAAAACTATCACGTGTGTAAGATCCTGGATCATACACGCTACAACCTCTACAAGCCCAGCAAGGGGTATTCAAGCATGACGGCCTGAAGGGACAGACACAGCTATAAATTTTTATATTACTGATTGAAAAAGTATGCTTGGGAATGTTTTGTGTTGGACAGCAAAACAAGAAAAACACATAGCCAAAGTCAGAAGACAAAATGAATAAGAAATATATGAATCAGAAAGGGTCTGTGAGGTTCATAGTAACCTTGACTGTTTGAGCACATAGTCATGCAGGCAATGCAGTGAGAGGCACGAAGGCTTTGAAGCTGTACTGCAGAGAACTCTGATGTCCTGCTCTATATCCTCATACCATCCTCCTCCTCAAACTGCTTCACTATAAAGTGAGGGGATAAAAATAAAGGCAGTATAAGGAGTCGAGAGACAGACAAAAGTAAACATGAATGTAAAAAAAAAAAAAACCCCAACAAAGCTGGGACAGGGGCTTTGTGATAGCCCCTCGACTGGTGTTGCCGTTGGATCAAACGCAACCCAGAAAATCACAGCTTAATGACAGTACCAGAGCTACCTCAATTTTCTCTTTTCCTGCAAAAACCTCCACTGCCCTCAAATTACTATCAATATTCAATTAGGGGGCCGGGGATACTGGACAAGCCAGCCTCAAAAACAAACCACAGTTCTCCGAGGATTAAGGCCCTTAAAACTAACACAGTGAAATTTCCTTTGTAAATAATCAGCCATGAGGGTAAAAATACCCTCTAAGTAGAGGCAATTGGGCCTGAGTGAACTCTATGTTTCACACAGTGATGAGAGATCTCGTTTCATCCTCATCATAAACGACAATCTATGCATTCATGTTCATTAAAGCTCAAGGTTTTTCCAGGTTTCAAGAGTGATGAAGCATGTGTTGCTCTAACTGTGGCTGGAACATGTGTCATGGGCTGCAACATGACGAGAGGAAGCTCCAGGCCTATGTTTTAATAACATGGCAAGAAGAAAGGAGATTCAATTTCATATTTAGATCCAAAGTTGAGTCCAAATTGCCATGTTAAACATTTTTCTTTAAGCTTCAGAAAATCTGACATGAAATGTTCATTAGTTACATATATCAGAGAGGTCTGTCTCTTTTCGCATACCAAATTCAAGGCAATAATCATCATACATCAATGACATGAAATCATATCTTCAAATACCAGACTTTACTTCAATTTCACATTTATACATTGAAAACTGAAGATATGATCTGAGAGAAACAGACCCTCATCAATTGATAATACAACTAAAAACAGTATTAACAGCTAAATAAACAGTTTCTGCCACTAGAAAATGTCTGAAATACTACGTAAGTATTAACATTGAAGACATTTGTACTAAATCTGTAATAGATGTCAGATTAATAGTCAATTAATTGATTAGTCACACAGTAACACAATCAGCAAGTGTTTTGATGGTTGTGTTTTAGTCATTGCTCAAATAAAATATTGACCAGTACCCGGTATTGAGGTTCTGGATTGTTGGAGGGACAAAATAAGCAACTTCAAGTCACTGATGTGATTATATTTTATGCTATTTTGTATAATTTCTGATATATATCCAATATTTGACAAACTGAATAATCATATTGAAAAACTACTTAGCAAATTACTTGATAAAGATATCAAATTTCACAATCTCTAGTAAATCAGTGATTGAATTAAAATAAATGGATAGGAATACAATTGAACCAAATCTATAATTTGGCAGCAGAATAATATCTTTAAAAAGTTGTGGTGTCAACTACACCCTCACGTCCCTTGATAATTGAGTTAACTCAATGACAGATTGAACAAGGTTGACCCAGTGACTTCAGAAGCACTGACAAGGCTAGCCTCAAATTACACATCTGCCAGAGAATGAGGGGCGGAGTGGAGAGTGCTTGAATTACATTTTAAATGGAGATACTGGGATGCTCACTTGATAACAAACCCTCAGAGCTTGTCAGAAATAGCAGAGTGCAAACTCTGCATGCTGATGTGAACAGAGACCCAATAGCAGAAAAAAACAGGAAAATGCCTCAAAGAGATAATAAATGTCAACTGTGACTCCAAAAATTCTAATTTGAATGAAAGCCAATGATGCTGTCTGCCTAAAAACTAACTTGAGAGTGGGAAAAAAAAATCTAAGTGTGGAAAAACACTGCCTCCTCCACTGCTTGAGGAAAAGGAGTAAATATTAAAAGGGACAGAAAGATAGAGTGAAATCTAGTTCCATTTACACACCTGCAGAGGGCTAGTCAGGCCACATCTGAGCACCAGAGCAAGTGTCCAGACAGCCAGCATGGCTGACAGATTCCTGCACTTGTTTTCTCAGGCAGATTCAGGCTGTTTTTACTGGATGCACATCTCTTATATTAGCGGAAAACCGCTCTAACAAATCCATGAAATGCACCGTTTCCTTCAATCACACTCACATCATCTGCTTGCCAAGACAGATTTTCACAGCTTGTACAACAACATGAAAACAGCCTAAAAACTGTTTTCCCACGACATACGGAAATGATGCATCATTTCATAAATAATCTGACATGTAAAATTGAAATGAGTCTTGGAAAATACATGAGGACATAGAAGTTGAGTAATTATTATACGTAATTATATCTAACCGTAGCTCTTGCAGAATTACTTCTCTCTGATATGACTGAAAAACTGAAAAAATGAAATGTGAAAGAGTGGTGATTACTTTGTATACTAGCAACCGCAGAAAACAAAAGCGATGAAGAGCAAGAAAAGACTGCAAAAACAGGAGAGAAAATGATGGAGAGAATACGAATTAAGACAGCAAGAGCCTGAACTGGAGCTCAGGGAGGGATGAGCAGTGACAAAGGCAGATCCAGAGGGATCAGAGGAAACCCTCAAAGCTGACTCCCAGAGCCGAGATGAAGGCAGCTCAGTGTGGAAGCACAGAAGATGAAACACCATTTGGGGCCCTGTCCCCCCCACTGCCTCGCCTCTGTGTTCAGGGGCCTGTGAGACTCCTCTGCCTCTGAAGTGCTAAACACCCCCACCCTCACATCCCATAGCACCCCAGCACTGCATCCTGCCATTTGGTGACTCAGTGCAACCCTGCATGGCTGGACACAGCAAAGTAGTGTTTTTGCTTTGTATTAACAGTATTTTTCAAATCAATAATCGATCAAGGTATATGTAATTCAATGCAAAGATAAACTGCAGGGATGCTAATGAAAAAAAACAACAAAAAAAACGCTATATCATCAGCAAGCAGAAAAAGAACATAACAAACATGCACTGTCATCCTTTACTGGCAACAAGGCTTTACATAACTGCTGATTATTTTCTCATTTTATCAATTACTCAGTGTCAGAAAATAGTGAAACATGTATGTCCCACTTTCACAGAGATCTTCAATTTGCTTGTTTTGCCTGACCAACAGTCCAAAACCCCAAAGATATTCAATTTGTCATCACACAACACAAACAAAAAAAACAGCAAAACCTCATGACTGAGACACTGGAAAATGTATGTCAAGCTGCAGACACTTTTTTCTATCAACCGACTAATTGATTAATCAACAGATCATTGCAGGTCTAATTCAAACACCTTTTTTTTTTTTACTCCTGACAAAAAGTTCAGCACCTGAAGCACCTGATTTTTAATTTAGTATCATTAAATACTAAGGAAGTGTGACTGATTTTAATCAAAATTCTATGAAGTCAATAACCTCAGCTCGAATACTTGTGTCACTTAATAAATGTGTAAGTCATGGAGCTACTAATTAGACATAAATAGGTGTTTACAAAAGGCCAGGAAACGTGACATAAAAGCATGAACCTTTTCTCCTCTTATATAAAAACCCCCACAAATAACATGCAAGCTGCAACCAGTTCAGATGGTGGAGGTGTTTCTATCAACGTGATACTCTGACAAAATGTAATCTATTGTCTGTATTTAATCACAGGGTATCAGTTGCTAATGATCCCCTTGTGTCTAAAAGCTGGTACACCGAATGGACCTGTGTGGGCTACAGTCTTCCTAGAAATATTAATAGATTTATTCCTGTGATCATCGGGGGATCTAATTACAGTAATGTGGAGTTGGAGGGCACAATGGAATAAATCTGAAGAGCTTAGCACACATCACAGTTTGGTATGTCAAGGATAAGGCAATGAATTAATGTTGGTTTTTGTGGCTGATGCATGATGATTTTTGTTGGTGACAGTTTATCCACCTTTCCTGCAGAAACTGAAAGACACAAACACACTAATATAACTTCACAAAATGCGTCAATTTGCACAAATTAGGAGATCCTGAGGTAAAAACACAAGCAGCTCAGAACTGCAAACCTCCAGCGTGTTTCTGTCCCAGATAAATAACTTCAAAGAGCTTGTTTTTGCAAAACTGGCAAACCAAAGAGCTTATTGTTTCCTGACGTTTCTGTCAACAATGTTTCCCTTTGTGATTATTAGATTATTGTAGTGTGTAGGCCTATTTTTACTATCCCGTTTGTGCCAGTTTGGATCTTTAAAGCTCTGCTGCTCACTACTACTACAAGTGCCACATGAATGTCTCACAGTTTCACGCATGAACCACTATTCAATAACACGTTTCGTCCACATTTACCTGCATAGTAAAGACTCCCAGCTCCTGTGAGGACAGCTTTT
Source organism: Rastrelliger brachysoma (assembly GCA_024605115.1). Lineage (NCBI taxonomy): Eukaryota > Metazoa > Chordata > Actinopteri > Scombriformes > Scombridae > Rastrelliger > Rastrelliger brachysoma. The sequence continues at coordinate 5,758 of JANJYP010039273.1, read as the reverse complement.
TCATCTGCTCGGACAAAACCTGCGCTTCTTCCAGGATGGAAAACTCTGTCTCGGCTCCGCAATATCCACAAGAAAGAGCCGAGCAGATTAAAACGAAGCTCCATGAAAAAGCCACAAACCGGAGCGGACTATCCCGGAAAGCAGCGCGCGTATCCGGCGTCGAACCCAGCGATCCCCCCGCCACTGTCCGCCTCGCCATGATGGCTGTGGGTCTACAGGCTTGAGGAACACAGAGTCAGGGCTGGTGGCGGAAAAAAAAACTTCAAGAGAAACTACTTTTACAACTTTGCAGTGCAGAGAACGTGTGCCTTTTCTCTCCTGTACGAGTCTCCAAAATTTCCAGCAACGCAAACCATTGCACCTCCTTGAAATCCCTGAAGAGAAGAAAACAGATCCATGCGTAAAGAGGATATGGTTTCTCTCTTTTTAAATACTGTTGGTGTTCCGTCTTCGATCAGTCGCTGCAACTCCTAGAAGTCTGGCAAAGTGTGTGAGAGCAGGAGATTCACCACAATGGGGGTGAAAGTGGGAGGCGTGGAAATGTAGACAGTCCTACCGGCGCCTGGATCTCTGGATCAATGGATCAGGGTTACGTGTTGCCTTCAAATGCTGCTGGGAAATGCTGCAATTGAATGACATGTTCATGTGCGATGTTTTTTCAATCTTGTCTGAAAATAACGGTCAGCTGTACTAATATGAACACCACAAGAGGTTATCGGTCATGTCAGGTGGATATCTGTCACATTGATAGGCTTTTTTTTAGCCAGCTCCCTCTTTGTGTTTTCTCAGACAGTGTTTCCATGTTGAGCTGTTAAAGTAGGGCTATAGTAACAAAAAGAAGGACTTTGGCACTAAATAGACAATAACTTTGAAATATACAACTTGATTTGACTAATCCAGCTCCCTGGGGCTTCATCTTAGCTTCAGATAAACTTTAAAATGCATTCTTGCACAGAAGGAAGCTTGCAGACTTTGGCCCACATCACTTATTGTAAGTGCATTCTGAGGAGATCTCTTAACAGCCAGTATAAACAGGAGGAACCATTACATAGAGCGCTATCTGTTCCAAAGTTCATTTGGGCACCTAAATATTGTTTTAAGACAGACTTGAAAAACGTGAACCGGTCCAGGGCTGCAGTTGGACCTATTTTCATTATCAGTTAATCTGTTGATTATTTATGCATATTATTGTTGTTTGGTCTAACAAAAAAAGTCAGAGGATAGTGAAAAATCCCAAATATGTTCAGTTTCATAGAAACCAAATTACATTCACATTTGAGAAACTGGAGTCAGATAATCTTTACTGTCTTCATAAAAAATGACTCAATGAATTGTTTATCAAAATGGATAGCAATTGATTTAATAGTTAACATCTATCCAATCATTGTAACTGACTCATTGTTGCAGTTCTAATTACAGCAAAACAAGAGTCTTAGCAATACAGAGAAATATCCAAGTCCCAACAAACATATCCCCCATCAGAAATATTTCACCAGACATCACACATTAAAAAGTGTTTAAAAAAACAATTAAAATATGCACACAAGTAGTTAAGTTTAAATATTGAGTCTGAAAACACTGGAAGCAGGCAATAAAATGGCACCATGTCCATGTGTATGTTTATCCTTCCAAACTGTTTTTTTTTAGAAAAAATTGCAGATTTGGAAGCCATATCAGTGACTGATAGTAAAAATAACCTAATCCTTTTTAATTGGAGCTAATTCACTCTTAGAGGGAGAATAAATGCAGCTCTTGCTTTGCACATCTAGCTGAACATTTCACTTTTTCTAGACTATATCCCTTCTCCTTGCAATAAGTGAAGTTCCAGAAAGATTTTAATCAAAATTCAATGAAGTCAATAACCTCAGCTCAAATACTTGTGTCACTTAATAAATGTGTAAGTCATGGAGCTACTAATTAGACAAAAAAAAAAGCCAGGAAACGTGACATAAAAGCATGAACCTTTTCTCCTCTTATATATATAAAAAAAAAAATCCACAAATAATATGCAAGCTCTAACCAGTTCAGATGGTGGATGTGTTTCGATCAATGTGATACTCTGACAAAATGTAATCTATTGTCTGTATTTAATCACAGGGTATCAGTTGCTAATGATCCCCTTGTGTCTAAGAGCTGGTACACCGAATGGACCTGTGTGGGACCAGTCTTCCTAGAAATATTAATAGATTTATTCCTGTGATCATCGGGGGATCTAATTACAGTAATGTGGAGTTGGAGGGCACAATGGAATAAATCTGAAGAGCTTAGCACACATCACAGTTTGGTATGTCAAGGATAAGGCAATGAATTAATGTTGGTTTTTGTGGCTGATGCATGGTGATTTTTGTTGGTGACAGTTTTTAATTGGAGCTAATTCATTCTTAGAGGGAGAATAAAAGCATCTCTTGCTTTGCACATGTTGCTGAGCTTTTCACTTTTTCTAGATTATCTCCCTTCTCCTTGCAATAGGTAAAGTTCCAGAAAGCCCAATTCTACAAATGTATCCATGTTTTACCATTACTTTATTCCACTGTGTATGGATCTGGTTTCAATGTCCACTCTGCTTTAACCTAGATAATTGATTAATCAAGTGCATGCCATGTTTGTTTTCTCTACTCCTTATTTTGTTACAATGTACATGTTTTTGATATTGGACTAAAAGAACCTTTATTCTAACTTGTGAAATTGTGTTTTAAAATTGATATGGCAGCCAGTTGAGTCCTACAAAAATGACATGAACCCCATAAAATAAAATAGTAATAGCACTGACCCTGTATTTCTGACCCTGAGACTGGGATCACTATATTTCTTTGTTTGTTTGTTTATCTCCTCATGGGGCCTTTTGTTTGTTTTAGGTAATGGGATCATTTAGGATTAGACACCAATAATCTCAAGTTTTACCACATCTCTGTAGCGTTCGTTGGTTTGTCCTGCAGGTATAATTGTGGTACAACTTGGAAAACTCAACCACAGCATCTGGGTGAACATGAATGAAACCAGTCCTGGGTGTAATAACCGGCAGACCTCATTCCTGGAAGAATCCAGTTCTTGTTTTCACCACAGCTTCAATTTCACTTCAGCAGAACTGCTTTGAAAAAGAGCAGAGACTTGTGTATTTGGGAAATTTCAAATTTTGATTGCTGTCTGAAAAATTAAAAAGTCTGGTGGATAGTGCATTTGTTAAAAAATCTTGTTGTCAAAGCTAATGATGTGAGGCTTTGAAGTATAACAGCACTCCAAGCCATCAAACAGCTGACCTCTAATGAGCACTCACTCTCTCCTTCCTTGGATTTCAGAGTGGATTCAGAGTGGATTTGCACCACTGGCCTCTTCCAAACCATCACTGCTTCTTTTTTTGGAGATTTCCTGGTGAACCAACAGTGCATACATGCAAGGAACGTCTGTGTCATGACTGTTGGATCTGAAAAAATCAACTCACTGGGTTTCACCTCTTTTACAAAAATAAAATAAAATAAATCATATTTATTTAGGACATTAGACTATTTTTACAGGACCTGAAGACATTCTACCTATACACAAACTTACTGAAAAAAGAGTTCACTATCAGTTCATGCACTTCAAACTTAACACAGTAACTATGGGTTGCCTGTTACAGAGCCTGAGCTGATACTTGCTGTGTGACTGTCAGGCTAAACAAAGCTGGAAAATGTTTGCTAGCAGGCAACTGTAGGTTTCTTATAGATATGATATATTTAATTGATAAAGACTGGATTTTATTTTCCACATTCTGTAAATAATGGCAATGTCTAATGTCTTATGTTGTGGATCAGTCCACTATACAAGACAATAAGATAAAAAATGACTCAACTAAAAAAGTTAGATCAGAGGCTAAATGAATAAATAATAAAAGTAGTAAGTGGCAAATTAATACAAATTTGTGAAAATATTCTCATTAAAACAACCCTCATGCAGAGTTCTATTTATCCTCATTCAATTCTCAGACTGCAAGGGAAAGAACATCCCAATTTTCAGTGTTTGACCTGAGGGTCACTGGGAGCACTGTGAGAAGGCTGTGACCAGGACAGGACAAATTGTTTTTTTTTCTGACATTGCTGGGGGTAACATATCACCCTGTGTCTACCTTAAATGTTATCTCTTGTATTGCATCAGTGAATTTAGATGCTACTCACTGCAGCAGTGCATTGCCCCTGTACAGACATGCCCATTCATGTTGTAGATTTTCACCAGAAGTCACTGTATTATTTCTCTCCAAAATCTATCCATAACTTTTAAAGATGTAGCCTGTGGAAACAAGCAGACAGCAATGATGAAAACACACATTCTGTCTGACTGTTGGTCAAAATAGGGCCCCAGGTGGCATTGTGCTGTCTGCATTAAATGTCATTCACACAAGAATTGACAGACTTCTCAATCTTGAACCTACAGGCTCCAGTCAAACCATCATCGCAGACAGTCATGAGAAGCTATCAATTAACTTATGTCTGTGCCAGAAGGATAGCCAACTTTGGAACTCTGTTACTTAAAGTTTGCAGACTAAAAGCCTTGCGGAGAAGTTGTCTTTGGTGTGATAGTTTGTCTGAGGCCCTGCCAGACAGCTACAGCACTGATAAGCTGTATTCCCCTTTTAGCCTCAATGATATAATGGTACATCTCTCTGTCTCTTCATGATGCATAACGTACGAAAGAGTTGGCATCTATAAATACATACATTTATCTTTATGTTTTAACCTGTCAAGTATGTTTATTCGTGTTATGAATCACAGTGAGGACAGAACAGCATACCCACCATGATTATATCATACTGTAGCCAAAATAACTTCAGTGCTTTTCAACATCTGTCAACTGAAGAAATATTAAGTGTGTGTTATTCAAAAAAAAAAAAATCCTGTTACTTCATGGCAGGCAATGAACCTTATTTTGGGATATTGCGGTGGAACTGTAAGTCACCTCAAGTTCTAATTAGTTTTTCTAATTGTTTCCATCTTACCAATAATTTTATCCAGACTTAATACACACTTATTTCTTGTCTAAAAGATTTAATTTGATTTTATTTAATGCAAAGAAGATTTAATTCAAAATGATTGCTCTGCTTATTAAGTGCAGAGCCATTAAGTGAGATTGATGCAGTAGATTAACTCATAGCTTTGTTGACTGGGGGTCTGTAGCAGGAAGGAGTCCCTGACTCTTGACTTTGCTAAGCTACTGAATGGATCGTCTGTCTGTCTTTTTGGCTGCACATTCCACCAGATGTTTGCATGGCTGTCAGATGCTTTTAGACACTTATAAACACAAGGATGTTTGCTGAGTGGTTAGATGCAGTGTGTGCACCACATACATTATCAGCTATCTAGAAAATCACTGTTTTACAGGGAATGTTACAGTTACACACTCCATTATCAGTTGAACTGTTTAGTTTAAAATCACAAAATCACATGCATTGTATTCTATGTGCAAAGTGATTTAGGACACAAACAATAACTTTTTTTTTGAAAGGAATTCATTTTCTGAATAAGTTGGATCAAAACTATTTTCAATATTTGCACAGGAACAACCATATAAAAACCCTTGTGCAAACATTAGAAAGAATGTATAAATTAACATAATTTGAGAAAGTCTAAAATAACTCAAAGGAAGTTAATTTGCCACACGTTTCTAAAATTACATGTTTGACTCTTCTTCTTTCCTCTGCTCTCAGTCACAGAGGCAGAGCTGACCTCATCAAGGCTTTGGCGTTTGTGAGAAAAGTTTTTTGAAGAATTTTAAAATGCTATATGTC